>SNVD02006303.1:0-24373 GCA_013180625.2 Boswellia sacra
TGGTACGGTTATGCTCCTGCGTAAAGTGGATTACGCTCTTACGCAAGTCTGGTAGAGATTTTGCGCTCCTGCGTAAAGCGGGTTGTGCTATTATGCAACGCTGTGGAAAAAAGATGCCTCACAATAGCATTACACTCCCGCATATGGTGTATTGCACTGTGGCGTAATAATGGTTAGTGGTGACGAACCGGTCACTATTTAAAGGCTTTCTTTTCTATTTCAAAGAGGATTTTTGAATATTCTCTTGTAAGGTCTCTAGGGAAATGTAAAAGCTTAAGAAAAAATGTTGTTCTTAGTGAGAGAGAGTATTGTAACACTTTGTAATCCGTTTTTTCTTCATAATAAAATTTTTCTGCAGCCTTCCCAGTGGATATAGGTTCTTCTTGAACCGAACCGCTTAAATCTTGGCATTGTCTCTTGTGTTATTCTTGTTTGATTGTTTGCTTGCTTTCATTGATTTCTCTATTATGCTTTGATTATTGCTTGATTCTTAGGTGGAATTGATAGGGGGAAAGATCTTGGTTTCTCAATACTACTTAAGGAAAGAATCTTTAGAGGAATATGACATCCAAAAAATGAAGTGACTTAAAAAAAACATGTACAAAGAATTCTAAATAAATATCCATAGTACCATAAATTCAATTTCAAAAGAACACTAACCCTCACATATAGATAGTGACGAGAGATAAAATAACCATAGAAAAATAATAAAACAAGTTACATATTAGTATTCCTTTGAGATCCAAGGTAAATCTTTAATCTTCTCCCTTAAATCTTTAATGATTTTATCTCTGTCCATAAATCATCAAGGTTGATAGATTGTTTGCTTAATCATTAGCCATCATGTTTTTGTCGAACCATTGAATTTATGTCGAATAGTCAAGTTTTTGCATATCCAGCTTAGGTTTATGATTTTCAATTCAGAAAATGCGATTTTCATAGCATTAATTTAAACATTTCTCACTCTTTTATGTATTCTATAACATTTAATCATCAGTTATGCATATTTTAACAAAATATGATGTAAACATGATTCAAGAAAAGATAGTAAGATTTTAGAGACGTACTACTTTTCCAGTCTATGATACTTTGTGCCAATGCTTTAATTTTGTTTCCTTGCAAATTTAGAAATGTATAATTACCGTTAGCAAGTTCCAAAAACAAATGTATTTGCTTCCTTACAATTTGGGAGAGTTAGTGAGTTAGTAAGGTTAGTTAGAGAGAGTAAAAAAGAAGATGAAGGGTAGTTCTATCCTTTTTGAGGTTGAAGGCTATGGTATGAAAACTTTTTGAAAGGAGGAGCCATGTTTGTAACGTCTCATAAAAAGGGGGTTGCTTAAAAAGTAACATGTTATTTAATTTGAAGACCGACAAAAATTAGGGATTAATATGTGACTATTGAAAAGTTAAAAGTTGAGACTAAGATGTTACTTTTCATAAATTGGTAAAATTACAACTGAAAGCAGTTTTGTTTGACATAAATTAATTCCAATTTGGCTCACCATGACGAGCCAAATTGCTTATGTAAAAGTCGAGAAACTCAGCTATGCAATTCGTATACAAAGTACCCCCTCGAGCACTTGTAATTGGCACATCTTGAAGTGAATAAATTCATTTGTTTTCTTACTATCTCATTCGCGCATCTCTCCCTCCTTATTGTTTCGCATTCTCTCTGTCTCTCGGATTCACTACAACCATCTCTTTATTACTATTCCTTTTTTCATCTCACAAGCTTGCTTCATTTAGTAAGCATCACATACATCAAGCTACTTGCATTATTTTATATTATTTACGTTGTTTATATTAATATTTTTTACACTAAGCGTCCAACATTTTAGTTTTAAGTAATACTAGATTTTTAACATTCGTATAATATATATTCTACATCATGACGATACTATCTACATAGCCAAAATTTATTGAAGGAGGAAAAAACAAAAATAGAATAGAAAAATTATGTATCTAATAGAATTTTGTCACTTGAGAGTATCACGTCATATTGTAGAATTTATATTATATAGATGTTATAATTCTAGCATTATTGTTTAGTTTTACAACTTCTTCGACCAATTTTTTCCTACACCAATCTTAATTTCCCAGCTTGTTCATCCATTTATATTTAATATTAATTAATCCCGTAAGATGCGAATCTTGTTTATTTAATATGAAAGTCTTGCTTGATATGACACTGACGTCGCAATTAATTATTATATAAATAGAATTTTCTTTTTGAAAATTTTTAATAATAACGATTAAATAATTAATACGTTACACTTCCATAAATTGATTAAAAGAAATTTAAATTTGGCTGCGGATATGTAAATAAAAGAAAATGGTTTTCTCAAATAAATCTTCAAATTTAGTACTTGTACGTATCTATGAAATATTTGTTTAGTGCTTCTCGCTTTTGTTCAATTACTAGATCATCAAGAATTAAAATGCCATCAAAACTTTGTTAGACTAGCAATCGTCCCACATTTTTTTCTTCTTTTTTTTTTTTCCTTTTTCTTGTAATGCATTTAGAATAAAATATTAGCTGAAGGTGAGCGTATATTTCCGGATAGCCAACAATTTGAGCATTGAAATATAACTCTTTTGCATAAATATAAAATAATGATCAAACAGTCACTTATGTACAGAAAAATCTTGATAAGTAAATATTCGATAAATTAATAATCTCGATTAAATAATAAAAATCTTCTAGTCCCGACTCGAACATGTATATTAAATTAATAAATTCACTAAATGCATAAGATAATAATTTTTTTTTTCAAATCCTTTAGGACCTACCGAAAGTATAAATTAATAATGGATCAAATATATAGCCAAGTAAATATTAAGGTAATTTTTTTAACAACTTATAGTTTCTCAAATTTGCTCTTTTTCAAAATATGCATCTAAAGTTTTATGTTTTTTCTTTCTATCAAACTAAACTTAATCTCATCCTTCTGGTTTTATTATATTTTTTTTCATATTATATCAAATAATTATTTAAAGTTACTTACCTCGTCCTTAAGTTTTTGTTAGATTTTTTGCGTTAACAGGTTATTATTTAAATATTGCTTGAATGACCTCTTTCAAAATATATTTGTGCGAGTTCAACTATCATTTGAAACATGATTATCATCAATTGATATATTTATTATTCATTTAATAATCTCTTTATTAATAGTCGATTCCATAGCTACATCATTTTCTGCTCGACATCAATTACATTCCAATAGCATAAAGCAAAATGACTTTCGTTAATCCATTAGCTTTTAATTACATTAATATATTATTTTTTATTTATAATACATATATGAATCTAGATAAAAAAAATACATTACAAATAATTAAAATATAAAAATTTTCTTAAATCAATAATTATTTATTTATTGATAAATTAATAATAATTTTTTATAGTTTCAACAATATTAATTTTTCGAAGTTCTACTGTATACTAATTCGCTGTTTAAAACAGATCAGCGAAAACAAGCAACCATGACCTACCATTAGGTTCAAATTATATACAAAAGACAGAAATAGGCATAAATAAACCTAGCACCAAAAATAAAGCCACTCCTCCATACCATTATTCGGCTTCGTCAATTTTAATACCAGTACCACTCAAGCCAAACGATCGAGAAGCCTCGTCACTGATGCCTCCTCGCACGTCAACTGTGGTGCCTTCTTTCAAATTTTCAACTAATTGGACGCCACATTTTCTCAAAAAAGACCGAGAATCCTCATCAATGATGCGTCCCATGTCAACTCTGCTGCCTTCATTCATATTTTCAATAATTGGATGCCACATCTTCTCAAGTTCCTCCATCTTGTTCTTGTAAATCTCCCTCTCAACGACCTCATGGCCAGTGAGCCACTCCATGACCTGTTCCAACACATCACCCAACTTCTTCTCATCAGATGGGGTGAATTTGGAACCCATCTTCTGACTCCTGACAAAGTTCCTGATACTGTAGACAAAATTTTCCAAGGCAGTCTTCGCTATAACATTCTTCTTGCGTTCCTCATCTTCAGCCTCATACTTCTCAGCGTCCTTAATCATCCTCTCAATTTCATCCTTTGACAAACCCCGCTTCTCATTGGTGACTGTTAACACATCGTTGATCGGGGAAATGTTGCCCTGGCCAGTTATCATAACATCAGCTTCGACAGCGAAGATACCGTTAGTATCAATACAAAACCATACATGGATCTTCGGAACACCCTTGGGAGCTGGAGGAATGCCAGAGAGATGAAAATGACCCAAAAAGTTGTTATCAACAGCCCGTCTTCTTTCACCCTCAAAAATCTTGATCGGAATAGTTGTTTGGTTGTCATCCGTAGTACTGACGACTATCGGCTCCAGGGCGGGAATCCTGGTGTTCCTAGATATCACAATTTTCATTAAACCATCATTATCTCGCACACCTAGGGAAAAAGGAGCAACTTCCTTAAAACGCACAGTTGGCATCTTCCTGTTAACCCTAAACATATTAGCATATATAGCAGCACCAGAGGCGACAACCTTATCTGGCTCAATGGTCTTGGAAAGCTTCTTGCCATTGAAGAAGTCTTGCAATAGCTGCTGCACTTTGGGAATCCTAGCAGAACCACCAACGAGGACGACATCATGGACACTACTCTTGTCAATCATTGCACCACTCAAGCATTTCTCAACCATATCAATACACTTCACGAAAAGATCCTCATTAAGCTCCTCAAATCTTGCACGACTAATGTTGGAATAGAAATCAGTACCCTCATACAATGAATCAATCTGAATTGCAGTCTGATCTGCAAAAGAAAGAGTCCTCATTGCCTTTTCACAAGCACTTCTCAATCTCTGAATAGCTCTGGGATTACCACTGATATCTTTCCTTTTCTTCCTCTTTAACTCCCGAACAAAGTGACTCAACATTCTGTTAACAAAATCCTGACCACCAAGATGAGTGTCTCCAGCAGTGGCCATCACCTTAAACATACCCATCCGTGAAAAGGTAACCAAAGATACACCAAAAGTACCACCACCCAGATCAAAAATCAACACATTTCTTCCATCAACACAGGAAGCCTTGTCAAAAGAATAAGCAATAGCTGCAGCAGTGGTCTCATTGATGATTTTTATGACATTAAGGCCCGCAATTGCACCAGCATCTAGGGTGGCCTGACGCTGACAGTCATCGAAGTAAGCTGGAACAGTGACAACTGCATTCTTCACGGTTGAACCATGGTAATCCTCAGCAACCTGACGCATCTTGGTGAGCAACACAGAAGAAATTTCCTCAGCAGGCAGCTTCTTCTTTGCACCCTTGTAGTTAACCACAACCATTGGCTTGTCACCAGCGCCAGCAATGACCTTGAATGGCCAGAACTTGATATCACTCTGGACTGAGGCATCAGTGAATCTCCTACCAATTAACCTCTTTGCGTCTGCAATAATGATACAGAGATACTCCATTAACACACACATCTTCATAGTTCATGCACATAAACAGAGATGGACAACTTTATAAACAAAGTAAAACTAAGAACTGAAACCACAAAAAAGGTTCGTGTTATATCTGCTCCCAGAAAACATAAAAAAAATCATGCTTTCAGGTTTCCTTGCAGAAAATAAAGAAAAGAAAAATTTATGCAGAGATAAGACAAAGGTTTGTATTTCTTTCAATAAAACTAAACCCAATTAATTATTCTTTCAACGCTACACACTAGAAGTAGATAGAACTTACCATAGACAGTATTCAACGGATTCATTGTGACCTGCTCCATGGCAGCATCGCCAATAAAACGTCCCGTATCGTTGAAGGCTACACAAGATGGTGTCATCCTGTTCCCTTGATCATTACATATGATCTCCACCCTATCATTCTCCCATATGGCGACACGGGAGTACGTGGTCCCCAGATCGATTCCAATGACAGGCCCCTCTACCACTCTGCTCATGCTCACTAAGAATTTACTCCTGTAGATTAAAAGAAAATAAATCAAAGAAAGCTAAAATGACATAAAGGAAAACAGCTAACCAGAAAACAAAATGGCATAAACAAAAGTACTCAGCGGCCAAATTTTATCAAGATCAATTAGAAATGTAATTATGTAAAGCTTAAATATCTACCTAAGACAACTTTTCACACAAATGCACCAAGATCAAAAACCCTGCACAATATATCCTATTAGACAGATGGGATAAAATTTAAATATACAAAGTGAAGATTAAATGTACTTGTACTTTTATAGAAAAAGATATATCATATGACCAGCTTATTTTTCTTTAAGTGCTAAATGCCTTGAATAACTGATTCACGGGGGACAAACAGACACAGTTAAACAGACAGAAACCTTTAATCAAAGCTAAAATGAAGTTAGAGAAAAAGGCTTATTGCATTGACAATCAAATCATGCATTCTGAAGCGCTTAAAGCTTCCAATCACGAAAAGAGATATTTAAAAATATATGTACAATCACTCAAATACAAGTTCACTTAGCAGTCTAGGACTTAAATAATCTTAGCTGGTTTAAATAAAAACCCCAGCATACAGCGAAAGGAGAGGGAAACTCCAAACCCATATCATATAATCTTCTACCACAACAAGCTCATCCCCTAATTTATAAAACTACATTATCTTGCAGAACTCATTGTCGAATACAGAGTACAAGTCTTTCAAAGCACACTGGAAAAACAAACAACAGCCATGCAGCATCTATCCCAATAAGCAGATGCCTAAAACCAGTCCAAAATTAGCCAAAATAGTATTTTTGTCATTATTTGATGCAATGAATGAAAAAAACATTTTTTAAAAAAATTATTTTTATCAATTTAAACTGTGTTCTACAAAAGAGAAGACAAGAACAGGGAGTATGCATCGTTTACGTGAGGGAGGAAAACGTGAAGTACCGGAGAGGAAGATGCGATGCGATTATTGCCGAAAGGAGTTGAATGTTGATTTCTCACACCCAGCCAATGGCGAAACAGAGAGAAGAGAGGTGGATGTGGATACGATCAGGGCTTCGGCCTAGATTTGCTCACCCCCTTATGATAATCTTAGTCTCCGTTCGGTTAAAGTAATCCCAAGGGGAAGGGGAAAGAAGTTGGGAAATTTACAAGACTACCCCATTTCAGCGGGCTTCTCGTAGGCCCCAGCAGAAAAACTTTTCAGTCCCTGACCTCCAGCCCCGAATTGACTATAATACCCTTACTCTACCCACGGCCCTTCCAACGACCCTCTTCCCTCCCTGTTTGAAAACCCGACTGCAATTTCTCACACAAACACATCAAATCGTTAGTCAATAGTCTCTATTAATTGTAGTATAATGCATCGTATGTTGATATGGATGCAGTTTGATATTGGTATTAAAGATTTAGAAAGAAAAACGATGTTGAATATGAATTCTAGATTTTGATCGGTTTTACTGTTTATTTATTTACTTTTTAATTGTATGACTGCATAATTTCAAAATCTGTTTGTTTTGGATGGTTTGTGGCCGGCAATGGATTCGGTGGATTGCTTGGTGGCTGTGGCTGTGTTCATGTTCTTCATTTACATTTTTATTTTGTTTAAATTTGTTCATAAATTTTGATTGACAATTGTTTATAACTTGTTCAATAATGCTGCATTTACACAGTCTATATATAAAATTTGTATACAAAGGTGATTTGACATTCACTTTTTTGATGTGGTATTGGTATCAAGTGAATAAAAAAATTGATATAAGTTGTCAATGTAATAAATGCTGATGAGTCAAGTGACATTAAATTAATAATGTCAGCATCAACTTTATAGATAAACTTTATATACAGATTTTGTAAATGTAACATCACTTTAATTTGTTTAGGTTAGAATTCTAATTTTGTCCCTCTCCTTATATGAAAACAGCGGTGTTAGACTTACAACTCAAATACAATCCAAAGTTTACAATCCGATGTGATAGCCTCCATGACAAAAATTTACTGAAGACAAAAATTTACTGAAGAAAGAAAAAACAAAAAAGAACTAAGGAAGTTACATCTCTCTAGTAAATTCACTTAAACTATCACATAGGTTATAGAGTTTGAGTTATATTTAGCTAGCATTATTGTAGTAAAAATAATTGACAGAAATTATTGGTATGAAACTAGGTGATAAGAGTACACAAATGTTAGAGGGTAATTATAAAAATATGAAAAGGGCGGGTAGTAGCTAATATTATCCCATTAATTTATAGATAAACTTTATATACAGATTTTGCAAATGTAACATCACTCTAATTTGTTTAGGTTAAAATTCTAATTTTGCCCCTCTCCTTATGTGAAAACAATGGTGTTAGACTTACAACTCAAATACAACATAAAGTTTACAATCCGATGTGATAGCCTCCATAAAAAAAAAATTACTGGAGGAAGAAAAAACAAAAAAGAACTAGGGAAGTTACATCTCTCTAGTAAATTCACTTAAATTATCATGTAAGTTATAGAGTTTGAGTTATATTTAGCTAGCATTATTGTAGTAAAACAATTGACAGAAATTATTGGTTTGAAACTAGGTGATAAGATACACAAATGTTAGAGGGTAATTATAAAAATATGAAAAGGGCAGGTAGTAGCTAATATTATCCAGTTAATTATATCTATGTGCAGCGGCAGACTCATGATTTTATCTTAGCGGGGGCACTTTTATTATTTTAAAATTAATATTTTTTTGAACCTCAATCGTACATGATAAGTTATTAAAAGAAAAACATATAAATAGTAGACATAATGAATCTTATATTTTTAAATTAAATAATAATAATACAATAATCAAAGTGTAAAATAAATATACTTAATAATTTATTCTATAAATACATAACAATTATTGTAATTGATGAATATTTATATTTAAAAAATATAGCAGAATTACCTCATTGTCATATATGAAAAAATATTTTTATTTATATTCATAGATTAACATTATAATCCAAATTTCGGTTTTTATGTTTGAAATTCACAAGTAAACATTTTCTATTAATTTCAAGATAACCTCCTATTGAACTGTTAATATTTTTGTTTAGAAATGATGATGTCAACTTAAAAATAAATTTTCTTTTAAAATTGTTAAAAATAAATTTTCTTTTAAAATTGCTGGGTTTCGCAGTGTATGGAAGTTAGGAATAATATAACAGAAAACTGTAATGTAAATTGGAACATGATTTTTACGTGGTTCGGTTATAACTAACATACATCCACGGGCAACAAGAGTTGCAATCCACTATGTTATATGTGTTTACATTCGACTTAGGACTCTTTGCAGTGGTAGACACCAACTCACTCATTAACCTAATCTATGTAAACTTGATCAACCCCGATCACAACCATGGTCCTTCACACACTCTTCTAATGCTGCTCTTTTTCTGTCACGATTATTTTAACAACACGCTATTAAGAATCACATAACACCCGTAACTGCTATAGACCCGTAACTAGTATAGACACATGTGATTACTCAACTCCCTTAAGTTCACACGACCTATAAAACCAAAGCCTAAAGCTTTATATAAGACATAAGAAACACATAAAGAACGCACTCAAACTGGCTCTTGATTGCTCTCTCTCAATTTGCGTTAAATGCCTTGAATGCCTTGAATTCTCTTTCCCCAAAAGCTATGAAGATAGCTTTATATAGTTTGATATCAATTGTAATCCTTGTCAAAATCCTGTAGAATCTTAATAAAACTCATAAGGAAAGTTTGGATAACAATCAACTATTATAGGAAGTAATAGTATACTTCTCCTAAGTAAACGATAATCTAATAAAGAATAATTAATACAAATATAAACTTCCTATTTCAACTAGGATACAAAATCCAAACTTATTCCTATTTAACTAGGATACCATATCAAAACTTATCCTATTTTAATTAAAATTCTCCTAATACAAATAAAATAAATAAGATTAGAAAAATATCCATATTTAATATTTTTATCACATGATGACAAATCACTCATGTGCAATGCACATGCACTTTTAGAACCAACAATCTCCCCCTTTAGTATCTTGTGATGAAAACATCTAAATATGTAAAAAAAAATGCATGAGGAACAAAGACTATAATGACAACCTTAAAAAAAAATAAAGAAACAACTAAATAACACCAAAAACATCCATACTTCTCCCCCTTGTTTTCTGAACAACTGCCAAAGTATAAAAGAAAATCAAAATGACAAATAAAACTCCCCCTGACTGAATGTTCAACTATTTAAATTGTGCATAAATGTGAAAAAAAATTTAAAAACCAAGAAATTAATTAAATCAAGTACTCTTGCAACTAAACAAACTCCCCCTCAAATCAACTTCGCTGACCTGGAACTTTTGATACATCAAAATACACTTAAGAGAATCAAATTGAGTCAAACATATAGCACTGATCGTAAGTTATAAAAACCATAACTGAAAACAATCGAAATTTACTTAACAGAAATATCTGGACATTATATAATCTTTTATAACCAAGCATGTATCTGAGCTGTGGACAAACATCAAACATAAATATTATTTTATCACTTAATTCAATTGAGTGATCAACTTGAACATGCTTCTTACACACATAAAAGTTAATCTCAATGTGAATTTTCAGAATGAATACAGTAGCTTTCACACATGTATAGAGGTAGCCATTTTCCATTTGAGTGGGTAACCTCAACATATTTCCAAGATACATTGAAGTTACTCTCAATGTATGGCTTTCACATATCATATACTGGTAGCCCTCTCTGTATTTGACATGAAATTACTAGCAAAATTATACCAATAAAACAGCTCAAGCATGCTTTAATTATAAATAGACTATTGATGCTACAAATATAAACAACATAACAGAACACTGTTATAATTCAAGTAACTGTCAAGTGCCAATGTTCTTTCTCAGTTTTTCAAATCTCAGTGCATCTTAGTGCTTTATATGAACAGGTCAACTAGATGATTCTCAGATGAAACATACTCAGTGCAGATAATCTTTGATTCACTAAGTTTCTAAACAGCACGTTTTGTCATCACTTGTCTGACTGAAAATTTTCAAACACTTTTTATTTTCTGTCACATATTTAGAACAAGCACAATCATTATTTGAAGAAACATTAAGTGCAACAACTTTGCAGTGAGTTTCATGTTTCTTAACCCAAATCTATCGTATCTTATATAACTGTCCAAACTGACTTGCCTTTTTCTTCAAAAAATTTTGTAATTTATAGCACCAAGGTCTAATGTGACCTTTAACACCACAAAAATAGCAAGTAGGAACAAATTTTCTTACCTTTTCTGGATTTGAAATGACAGAACTCATTGGGGAAGCAAAATCAGTCATATCTTTAAAGCTTGAGTTGGAAGTGTTACCGAAATTTGAAGCTTTAACAAACACTGTCTTTGATGTTGAAGCACCATTCTTTTCATCATACCCCAGCCCATGTTTGATGGAGTTATCATGGCCCAAACTCAGAATTTGATCAAGCTTTGCTGAGCCTATCTTGAGTTGATTAATGCACTTGTTTATCTCATCCAATTCTGCACTAATTTTCTGGATACATTCTGTCTTGTATGTCACAATAGCTTCCAGTTTTATGATTTTTTCATTTGCAGATACTATTTCGCTCTTGAGCACTTCTTGTTCATTCTGAAGAGTTTTGATATGTACTTTCTGCTTCTCCCGCATCTCATAAAGTGCATTATACGCCTCCTGAAGTTCTCCACAATATTCAGCATCCTTCTCAACATTTGACTTATCAATGTCTGATCTATTCTGTTCTGTTACGTTAGACACAACAGTTTGCTGTTTATCTGAAATAGCCCCATTGAATGCCAAAAAAATTGTTGGAGTTGTCTTCATCTGTTTTTGAGTCATCATAACTCCATGTTACACACAAACTCTTTTTCTTCTTATAATTAGGACACTCAATTTGAATGTGCCCAAATCCCTTGCATTCGTAACATTGAATACATTTTCTCTCAAGCTTCTCTTGTTTTTTCTTTGCAGGTTCTTTACAAAATTTTTTAGCATCAAAGTTCTCCGAATTTTTCTTCTTGAGATTTTTCTTCATATATTTGACAAAATTCCTTGTCAAATGAGCAAGTTCATCATGGGAATCGTCAAGATCGTTGTCATCTTTTTCTTCTTTTTCTAAAGAAGAAATAAAGACAATACTCTTTTCTCTCTTTCTTGACTTTAAACCCATCTCATATGCTTGAAGAGATCCAATCACTTCATCAACTCGCAACGATTTCACATTGTTGCTTTCTTCGATAGCTGTGACCTTAGGCTAAAATTTTTCTGGTAAAGATCTAAGTATCTTGCCAACAATTTTAGCCTCAGTATATTCCTCACCAAACATATAAGCAGAGTTAGAAATTTTACAAAGTCTAGTATGAAATTCACTAATGGTTTCTTCTTCATGCATAACTAAGTTTTCAAATTTAGAAGTCAAAGTAAGCAACTTAGATTCTTTAACCCTTTGGGTGCCTTCATTCTTTACCTCAAGGATATCCCAAGCTTCTTTTGCGATGATGCACTTTGAAATTAACCTGCATTGTTGAAGGTTGACAGCATTAAAAATTGCATTGATACCTTAAGAATTCCATCCAGCTAATCGATATTCAACTTCACTCCACTCATTCTGTGGTTTCTCAATCTGTTACCCAGCGTCATTGGCTTTTGTTGGGGGTGTTCAGCCATGAACAATGCTTGTCCACACTCTTTCATCAATTGATTTGATGAAAGCCCTTATCTTGACTTTCCAATAAGTATAGTTTGCATCTTCAAGTAATGGTGGTTGAGTGACCGATCCTCCTGCCCGAAATCCTTCCATATCTGCCAAAAAAATCTGATCTACACTAGTATGTCAGTGTACTTGCTCTGATACCAATTGTTGGGTTTTGTAGTGTATAGAAGTTACGAATAATATAACAGAAAACTGTAATGTAAATCGGAACAGGATTTTTACGTGGTTCGGTTATAATTAACCTACATTCACGGGCAACAAGAGTTACAATCCACTATATTGTATGTATTTACACTCGAATTAGGACTCTTTACAGTGGTAGACACCCGCTCACTCACTAACCTAATCTATGTAAACTTGATCAACTGCGATCACAACCATAGTCTTTCACACACTCTTCTAATGCTGCTATTTTTCTGTCACGATTATCTTAACAATAGGCTGTTAAGAATAACATAACACCCGTAACTGCTACAGACCCATAACTGGTATAGATACATGTGATTACTCAACTCATTTAAGCTTACACAACCTATAACAATTAACCAAAGCCTAAAGCTTTATACAAGACATAAGAAACACATAAAGAACGCACTCAAACTGGCTCTTGATTGCTCTCTCTCAATTTGCGTTAAATGCCTTGAATGCCTTGAAATCTCTTTCCCCAAAAACTGTGAAGATAGTTTTATATAGTTTGATATCAATTGTAATCCTTGTCAAAATCCTGTAGAATCTTAATAAAACTCATAAGAAAAGTTTGGATAACAATCAAACATTATAGGAAGTAATAATATACTTCTCCTAAGTAAACTATAATCTAATAAGGGATAATTAATACAAATATAAACTTCATATTTCAACCAGGATACCAAATCCAAACTTATTCATATTTAACTAGGATACCATATCAAAACTTATCCTATTTTAATTAAAATTCTCCTAATACAAAATATATATATAAAATAAATGAGATTAGGAAAATATCCATATTTAATGTTTTTATCACATAATGACAAATCACTCATATGCAATGCACATGCACTTCTAGAACCAACAAAAATATCTCTCCATATTTTTTTTTAAAAATTATTAATTTACAATAACCATCACACTTCACCCAAAAAGGCTATAAATGTATAAAAATAATAAGAAGACTCAAACATAATTTTTGTTAAATATAAAGTTTACTAATTTCACGCTATTTGATAGATATAAATTATAAAGAGAAAGACATTATTCAAATATTATATATAATATAGTTATAAAAATATAAGTTTGGTAGGCTATTGATTTAAAATTAAAATAGAGAGAGAGAAAGACAATAAAAAAAAATTAGTTTTATTTTTTTAAGAAATGTGTAACTGTAAATGATTAGAAGTAAGCAAAAGAATATTTTTAAAATTTCAGAGGGGGCCCGGACCCCCCGGTCCCTTCTTAGGTCCGCCTCTGTCTATGTGTATTGATACCCTTTTCTCACAAACATGTATAAAAATGAATATTTATTGAAATTGATATTATATATGAATGCTAAAACCAAAATGAGAATATACAAAGCCCTCTAATTCAGCTTGGTGGAGAAAGAGGGCTTTTAAAAGATCCCAAATATAGATCGATGATAGATTGAAAGAAAACTGCACCCCATGCATGCATGAAAGCTTTGAAAAAGGAAAATGGAAAAGAAGGTTATGATAATATACAATTCTGGTAAATGGCATCTCTAATTTCCTTTAAAGGTCACAATAATCTTCGTAAATGGCACATCAAGTTGAAGCATTAAAATGGTCAAGCCCATAAAGGATCAGACATGTTTAATTACGAGAATGGTAATATTTATGTAAAGTTGATTGAAAAGACTCTGAAGTGAACATGTATCCTTTGTTGTATCTATTATCCCATTAAATTTGCAGTATATGTCAAATAAAGCAGTTGATGGGAATTTGTGTGTGTTTGTATGCTTGAGACAAAAATGTATATATATTTTTAAAATTGAAATAAAAGACGTCCATGAAAATTTATATCCATAGGTAAAATAAAAAGCAAATAAATTATGTTGGGTACAATATAGGAAATGCAATTAAACTTATAGCAGGCTGCAGAGTGCAGCGATGGCAAATATGAAACCAAAAACCATGGTCATAACGGCAAAGAATGTGTTGAGCCCACAATCGTGTCCTGATGGTGTGATATTATTAGCTTTTAGGTTGTAGCATCCCTTTATGTAATAATTTAATATTTTCATACATATTCAGAACAAAGACAATGCAAAAGTAACTATCACTTCCACTAATATCTGTGTCTACAACAATATAGAACTAGAGATGGCAATTTGCCCCGCCGGGTCCGGGGCCCCGGTTTGCCCCGGACAAATGGGGCGGGGCAAGACCCGCCCCAAAACTGTTTTGGGGCGGGTCTGGGGCAAAATAAATCTGTCCCGGTCGGGGCGGGTCCGGGTCCGGGTTTAGTGCTTAGCCCCGTTCGCCCCGCCCCGCCCCGCACAGTATAAGGGCATATATAATAAAAAATAACATATTAGGACTTAAATGATAATATTAGGGGTAATTGTGACACGTTTGGATATATTAGGATATGAATGAAATTTTGCTAACCTATATAAAGAAAAAATTATTTTCCCTAACCCTAAATCACCCAAACGTGAAACGCCTCCTTGCCCTCCTCTCGCGGCTCGCCTCTATAGGCTATCCTATCTGTCTCTCGTTGGCGATCTCGGCCGATCGGCCCTCCTCCGTAGCAGCGCTGCTCTCGCACAACGATATCGGTACCATTCGCGTTCTCGGCCCTTCTCCGCAAATCCGGTCTCGCACAGCTACTCCGTCGCGGCTTCGATCTCTCACAGCCACTCCGTCGCAGCTTCGATCTCTCACAGCCACTCCGTCGCGGCTTCGATCTCGCACAACCACTCTGATCGGCCCTTCTCCTCCGCAGCAGCTCTGCTCTCACACAACAAGATCGACTCCATCAGCGTTCTCGGCCCTTCTCCGCAGATCCGCCCCCGCACAGCCACTCCGCCGCAGCTCCGCTGTCGCACTCGCACAACCACTCTGATCGGCCCTCCTCCTCCGCAGCAGCTCTGCTCTCACACAACAAGATCGACTCCATCAGCGTTCTCGGCCTTTCTCCGCAGATCCGCCCCCGCACAGCCTCTCTGCCGCAGCTCCGCTGTCGCACAGCCACTCCGCCGCAGCTCCGCTGTCGCACAGCCACTCCGCCGCAGCTTCGCTCTCGCACAACCACTCTGTGGTAGGTTTCGCTCTCGCACAATAACATGAAATTTTTGTTACCCCCATGTTCATTCATTCTATCAAAATATTTGGGGAGGTCAAACTTGTAAACTTAGTACTAATATTGCTCATGACAACTGAAATGCTTAAGAAACTTTTTTTTTTTTCAACATGAGGGGCCGCGACCACGTTAGGCCTGAACCTGGCTCCGCCCCTAGCTAAAATGGCTAAAAGAGTAGACTTATCATCGGCCTTCCCTAGATTGCAGTTATATACACTACACAAAAAATGGCTTTTAGAAACACGTATTTTGCATTGTTGAAGGGATTACACAACGTGCGGGCATGCGTTACTATTCTTGATGTCGCCAAAATTCTTGAATATTCTACAATGCACACATGCGCATTGCAAATTGTGCTAATGCATCCTGCTAAACCCATTTTGGCTATGCACGTTGCTGAACATTGCATATTCATAGAGTTTTAGCTATGCATAATACACATTGTGGATTGCATTATGCAACACGCAATGCTTGTTGTTGAAATTAATATATATTTTGAGTTTGGTAACGCACAATGTCCATTATTGTCTGTCTTAATGTCAAATTGGAGTTACAACTTCCTTAAATCTTCACGAGGGCTATACTTTTCTCGACACACTTTGGACGTTGCCAAAACTGTCCGCTCTCGCACAACCACTCTGTGGTAGCTTCGATAATATTACTCATATAATTATCAAATTCTTTGAATTACATATGTGTTTTTTAATTATTTATTATTAAATCCGAATATTAATTTTGTTCTATATATGTTGATCTGGTAGTGGTTAGTTGAAGTGGAAGTTGAATACTTTGAGTAAGTGGTTAGTTGAACCTCTGTATATGTTCTATAACTCTGTGGTAGTTGAAGGTGGTTTGTGTTGAATGTTCATGGTTGCCTCTGATTCACGAAAATTGAGTGATGGGGGCATCTCTTTTAGAGCCTATAAACAAAAAATTTTGCAACACAAAATCTATGATAGAGAGCGATGTGTAACACAAAATTTGTGCCTATAAACAAATAATAAACACAAAATTTTTTGGCTACGGTTTTACACTCAAATATGTGTATAAATCTATATGAGAAATAGACTGGCTACGGGTTGGCAGCACCACCACCACAACCAAAAGTCGTGGATTAGCTTCTTTCTTCCCTTTTTGTCCGGTTTTACACTCAAATATATGTGATGCGTTCGAAACTAGCAAGTATACTAGTCGCACAAGTAATAAAGTGATAAGTAAGATATCGTTCCCACGAGGATTGATTCTAATTGAATTTGTTATTTTCCAGCAACAATAAACTAAATAAGGGGGGTTTTGTTGAATGATTAATTAAACTGAATACGAAGGCAAATAAAGAATAACACAACAGAAGTTAATTTGAATGAAAGATCAATGAGAGAAATCTGGTTAAGGGATCCTTCTCTACCACAAGATATGGATTTGCGAATTAATTGTAGAATTGTCATCTAATTACAGCATTGAAGTTATAAACCGTAGATAACAACAAGCTCTGTTACCCCAATCTTTCCTTACTTTGTTGTTAAATAAAACAAGCTCTTTATTTAATCTCTATCCATTAAACAACCTAGAACAAGCTCTCTAACTTTAATTCAATGGAAGCATTACGATAAGAAAGATAGGTTGATCTAAGCAATAATCACACAAGTTCGGATTATTTAACCTAGGTTGTATTTTCCAATTGCAATCTCTGATCACAATTTTGCTACTAATGATTAGAAATTCATGACAATTACGTATCAAGATTTCTAATCTAGCAATAGACAACAACCAGATTATATTCAGTTGGCCACCCCAAATACAATCAGCAAGCAATCATAAGCATTAGATATGGGAAAATACAAACAACTTCAATTAGAGAATTGGATACAACTTCTTGCACAATTAACTCACAAAAACCATATCAAGGGCTTTGAAATCACCCTCAACCAATTCAGATTTAGTTACACATATTCAGACACAAAACAAATACAATACAATATGGAGTCATTCCAGAAAATGAAAGGGAAAGGGAAAACTTAGCAAATTTGATGAAATCTCTTAGGTTTTGTTGTTCTTCCTCTTTCCAAGCCTTCAATCTCCTTCAAGAACTCCAAGAGATGAGAGAAATCCAAAGATGCAGCCTCCTCCACGTTCTCCCCTCTTCAAGTTATGAAAATAAAACCCTAAAATGTTTTTAAATACTCTGCTACAGTGACTTGCTACAGTGCCCCGTATTATACATGCTACAGTGCTTGTGGAATTATATTTCTATACATCTCACCCTGTTTTGATTACAACTTTTGGTACACTGAATGGATTTATAAACCGTAAATTTCTCCAGAAAATAGACTTCGAGAGCTTTCCAACGGTATATAACATGTCGTCGGGTTCATTGTATATCAATACAATTAATTCCGAGAAGATCACTGACTAGCAGATGTGAAAATGAAGGGTTTTACTCCATTTTTGTGCAAGTTGCTCCAAAACTCCTACAAACATCAAAACCAAACAAACACATAAAAATACCAAGGAATATAGCAAAGAAACATGGACGAATTGATATAAAAGTAATACATAAATAGACACCTATCAAATTCCCCCCCACTTAGACTTTGCTAGTCCTCGAGCAACTACAACGAAATGAAAACAAAACTAAATCTAAACAGAATCAAAGAAAAAATTAAAACACACATGTTTTAACTTGCAAATAGGCCTCAAAGATTGTACTTAATTATAACCCAAGGAAAACTTCAAAATCATGCACTTGATCAACAATTTTATCTCAAATATTAGTTTCGCTTCACTCCAATTCCTCAAGTGTGTGTGTGTAGAGCCATTCTCACCTAATCACTTGTAACCCGGATGAGTTTATGCATAAAAATGAATCATATTTAATATTGAAGATGTGTGTATAATGAACTCCATAGGCTTGCTTTTCAAGTCACTCTCCACTAATGTAGACATGCACAACACCAAGGATCAAGTAGGACTTTATTAAGCTTGTAACGTTTGGCTTGGGTGAAGGTATGATACAGGATAATAATTAGGCTCAAATCACCCACAAACACATAAAATCATTCAATATTATGTGGAGCTCAAGCCCATGACATAAAAAATTCATTCTTATTCATCAAATGACTCTCCCAAACTTATTCAGAACACTCGAACTCTCTTTTTTTTTCTTTTTTTTCTTTTTTCTTTTTTTTGTAGAAAGCAAAAGAAACTACACCCCCACACTTTGTTGTTTCATTCTTTTTAAGAACGCCCAAGGGTATAGAACTCTTTTTTTTCTTTTTTTTTCTTTTTTTTTAATTGCAATTCCACTCCCCCACACTTAAACAATACATTGTCCTCAATGTTTAAGTACGTGGAAGATAAGTACAGATTTTTTTTCTCTTTTTCTTTTTTACAAACATAATAAAACTCACTTGCATTGCTCATGGCATATCCAACCTCCTCTAACTTCCCAAAACCAGAACATAGCTCAAAATGTAATTGCGAATGATTTACATGCTCATAGATTAAGGGGAGAAACGTTTGGAACAAATTCCATTTGAGGTTAGAAATCTTTAGTGATTAACAATAGAACAATGTTTACATAGCTCAAAGGGGTAACTAGGGATCAATTTTTCGTCAAGAGTGCTCTTAAAGGCTCAGAAACGAAGGTCCAAAGATGGCCTAATCATTTCCCCAATGTTGCACAGTCTAGGATTTCGCCTCGAGTGACCATCAAACAAGTTCTAGAATTCATTGAAATCTGGAAAAACACTTAAATTACATAAACTTTCTCTAAGTAAACAAATAACTCAGTGATAATGGCTCGGTGCTCAATTTTGTGCAAGGACTCAAAGGTAAAGCAAAAGCTAATTAACATTTCAAGCACACAGATCTATGCATCATTTATCATTTTCCAAGAGTTATTCTCAATTCAATCATTGTCTTATCATCGACCCACAAAATGCAAGAAAAGAAGTACGTGGCGTTGTTAACCTGAGTCAAGATTGTATATTTCAACAATCCTTAGGACCAGTAGCCCGCAAACTTAAGGTTTCCAGCCTATATACCTTTATTAGAAAGAACAAAACAAGAAACAAGACATTTCAAATAACATGAAATAAACAAACTACAGATTTATTTCGAGAGAATGCGTTTCAAAGGTTAAAGAAACCCCATATTCTGCCATTCTCAGGTTTTTCCACAATTTTTTTTTAAATCGAACTGATAAAGATGAAAACACATAACAACTCTAAATTACGTAAAACTAAACTCCACTCATAAATAACAAGTTTCAACAGTCAGCAACAAAAAACAAGCTATTTTTAGCATGGGTCTAAAAAGTTTAGAAGTTAGCCTCCTTTAGTATTCAGCCATTATGTATTAAAGAGATCCAGATGCGTTCAAGAGAACCTTTCAAACTTTGTAAGCCACCCACTCTAAAAACCGAGATTAGAAAATATTTCCCTGATTACGAAAGAAACAACCTGAAAAACTCAAAAGAAATGACATAAAAAAAAAACTCTAATAAACACAATAAAGAGAAAGCAAACGAAAATGAAGCAAACCAGCAGATAGATATTACAGATGGAGCGTTAAATCCAGTTTACGCCTCTTATTGCCTTCTCCAAACCAATCTATCCGAGACATTGTTGAATCAGGCGAATAGACGAATTCTTGTAATTTGTCAATTAACTCCCCTGCAGTTGAAGCTGAAACAAGGATTTGCCTCGCTGATGGTGAGATAAAATTTTTTTCTACAGCTTGATCAAGAAAAGACAACAAACCATCAAAAAAATTATTGACATTTAATAAACCAATGGGTTTTTATGGATGTTTAGCTGTGCCCAAGAGGTGATTTGAAATATCTCCTCTAATGTACCATAACCACCCGGCAAAGCTATAAATGCATCAGACTTAACAATCATAGTGCAATACGCTCATGCATGCTAGAGCTTGTAACTCTTCCCCGATTGTGTTGCCTACGATATCTCGCACAGCTAATGGTTTAGGATAATGCCGAGAACTTTACTTCCTCCCAAGGATGCAGCTGTCGACACACACCCCATTAACCCAAGACTACCCCCTCCATAAATCAAATGAATACCCTCGCAGCTAATGTCCTACCAAGATCAAGAGCTGCTGTTGTAAACTCTCCATCTTTACCAAATTGCGATCCACAAATACGCATATATTTTGGAATCGCCGAATTGGTGTTTTTCTCCATTTCAACAGTGGTCTAATCTTGTGTAAGACAGTTAGATATTGATGCTTTTCAATTGCAAGACAAGGTATCTGGAATGACATATGAAAATATGCTAGAATTTATATATACCCATGAAACTCTCAAATTTTTTTTGACACATGGGGACTACTTTTCGGTGGGAGTTGCTCGATGCAGATTTATCGCCCCAAGATTTGAAAAAATGAGATATGCTTTCGGCGAGGTTTGACTAAACCTACACAATTGTCTCCCACGTGAAGCATGGAAAATGGAGATACACTTTCGGCGGGGGTTGACAAAACCACCACACTTGTCTCCCACGTGAAGCATGAAAAGTAGAGATATACTTTCGGCGGAGGTTGACAAAACCTCCATACTTATCTCCACGTGTGCTTGAAAAATGGAGATCTACTTTCGGCGGAGGTTGACGAAACCTCCACACTTGTCTCCACGTGTGCTTATGACATGGGTTAGTCATATGGTTTGTCAAAAAGAAAACTTGAAATTAAAACAAACAAAATCAACAAACAACAACAACATAAAAACAACATTGATAATCAGATCAAACGAAACAAGAGAAAAAAAAAAAAAAATTCGACAACAACAACACACATTCAAATATGCAAGTAGTTGTGATTGTGGCTCACATCTTCCTCTGGTTTTACGTCCAGTAACGGCTGAAACGCCTTCTATGAGTCGGGGATTTGCTTCCCATCCAGTTTTCTTATAAACTGGCAAACAGGGTCGTTTTTAGTCATATTCCCTAGACTATAACACTGCAATTCATCACGAAATTGTGTCCATAGATTAAGCAATTCACGCTGAACAGGTCCCAAGAATGGACTCAGAGTTAACAAACATTTATCCAGCGACTCTTCTCAAACCATTTCTTAATAAAATAAAGTGTATCTCTCTATTCCTGGACGCACAAACAAACCTAATGAACGACAAAGTCTGGTTACGAATTTCCATCTACACATTTATAACATACTTGTAACCTTTTCGCTCTTCGCCTCTGGGTGTAGTAGCTCTTTCCTAGACCAGGCATGTATTTTGTGAGATTAATGTCCGGCTCACCGGACAATCTCACCTTGGCTTCGATAACCCATCGGATATCCGCAGGCACATTTAGGAGCATCAACGCCCAAAGTCTAGTCATCCGTACTTTATAAATTTTAAACACAGCATTTTGAGTAAGTGAAGGGAAATATTTACGAAGGTTCAATAGAAAGATATCGGCATCCATTGAAGAGGAGAAAAGGAGAGATATTACCGATAATGCTATTGAGTTTGTTCTTCTCCCAGATATGCTCGATTCAATCGTTCGAGCAATGACTTCAGCTCCCGTTTGGATGTTTCCTCAAGCTATTGCACAAATGAATTCGAATTACGGAATCATCAAATTAAACAAAAGGAAGGAAAAGAAAAGATCAGAAACGAAACTAAAGACACATAAAAGAGATAACAATACAATAGCAAACAAAAGTCAAAAACAAGTAAAAAAATATAAAAACAAATAAGACAGATGGCAAAGAGAGATAAAACCTGATCAATTTGATGGCCTATGAAAGGGATCTCCTCGAGACACAAAAATCAATCATTATTACCTCATTTTATTTTTCTTTTCTTTTTTTTAATTTATTTTTTAAAAACATTGGGTTTCCTCCCAATAAGCGCTTGGTTTAACGTCCTCAAAGCCGACGTTGGTTCCTCATGCGGGTCCAATCTTCGGCTGTGCTTCTCTAGTGGGCTTGGATCCTTCTTCCAACAAGAATTGGTGCATGCATATGGCTGGGCCTTGGATGTTAGCAATCGTCCACCCAATAGCTATTTTTTGATCTATAAGTATTTGGACGAGTTTCTCTTCTTGTATTCGTGCAAGGCCCATTTCCATTGTAATTGGCAAAGTATCATTCTCTTCCAAGAATCCATGCTTCAAATGATCTGGAAGATGCTTAAGCTCCAAGGTAGGGGCTTTCATCATAGAAGGCAGAAGTTTCACATTAGATAAAGGAAAGTGAATGCACGAAACATCATACCTATTTGTGGTTATACTATGTGTCTCATCTAAGCTTGCCACAGCTTCTCCATTTTCTTGGACACTTTGTCTCAACCTTCTTGATTCCTTTAATTTTCTTCCTATGTGCTCAACTCAACAACTTCCATCCATCGTGTGAGTTACTTCGAAATATTTGTTGTGGCAAAGAATCAATAACATCAACTGCAAAAACAGAATGCAAGTCACTAGGGTACCTCATTGTCTCAAAAATATTGAAACGAATCACCTCGCCATCGAATTCCATGTTGAGAGTGCCATCATGAACATCAATCTTAGTTCGAGCAGTTTTCAAGAATGGTCTCCCCAAAAGAATTGGTGTTGGATTAGGAGATGTCTCATCCTCCATTTCAAGAACATAGAAGTCTGCTAGGAAAACCAATTGAGTCACCTGCACAAGCACATCTTCCACAACTCCCTTTGGATATGCATTAGAACGGTTAGCAAGTTGAATGATAATACCAGTTTTCGCAAGATGTCCAAGATTCAAAGAAGCATAAATAGAATATGGCATGACATTAATAGATGCTCCTAAATCTAACATAGCTCTTTCAAACTTGGTATTACCAATAGTGCATGGATGGTGAACGTACCTGGATCTTTGCATTTCGGAGGAATTTTTCTTTGCAATACAGCTGAAACATTTTCCCCCACACTTACTTTCTCATTTCCCTTAAACTTTCTCTTGTTGGTGCATAACTCCTTGAGAAATTTTGCATAACGAGGTACTTGCTTAATAGCATCCAGAAGTGGTATATTTACCTCGATCTTGCGAAAAGTTTCCAGGATTTCCTGTTCTTGTTCATCCTTCTTTGATTTTGCAAATCTGCTAAGAAAAGGTGGAGGAGTAACATATTAAGGAATTTGAGTTTTAAGGTCTACCTTAGAAGATGATGTTTTGTTCATGGTGGAAGTGGTGTCATCCCCTTCATTAGTTTGTGACCTTTTTTTGTGGAACTTGTAATTGCTTTCCACTTCTCAAAGTGATTGCACTAGCATTCTCTCTTGGATTGATCACTGTCTGAGAAGGTAATTTTTCTAAGCTCTTGCTCTCGAATTTGCTCATGTTAGTAGCCAATTGTCCCATTTGTTTTTCCAGGTTTTGGATACT
>SNVD02006304.1:0-24269 GCA_013180625.2 Boswellia sacra
AGGCGAACAGGCGAGCAGGCGAACAGGTGAGCTGGCGAACAGGTGAGGTGCAGTGGCAGCGAGCCTGCGCCAGTGAGGCGCCAGCGCCGCTCCAGCGCGAGCAACGCCGCTCCTCTCTAATGGTAGAGTGCCGTCTAATTGATGGCAACTTTTACCTCCCGATTGCGGGCTTAGCCTTTGATTTGGCCACCGTCTGGCGCGCGCCCTCGCGCCCACCAACAACACTCGACTCGAGCGTCGAGCGCGTGTCGAGCGCGTGTCGAGCGCCAACTCGCCCGCCACGCCCACGCCACCGGCGCCACCCCAATGCGCGCTCCTGCCGGCTCGGCCGCCCAAAGCTCAATGCCGCAACTCTCTGGCGAGCTTGCGTAAGCGGCAGCCAATTGTTTGCGCGCCGCCTGTGATATAACAAAACTGGCAACTGTCGTGGGCTCGCTGAGTGCACGCAGACGCGAGGAAGTCGGCGGCGCCGTTGTCGTGTGGCTTGTTGACGTCGCCGCCGACTGGCTGACAGAAGTCGAGAGTGAGCGCATGACGCTGGCGGGGCGGTCTCGGTGTCGGAAACACTTGGAGTTTTCTGCGGCGCCGCGAGCACCCGAGGCCGGCGTCGGCCTGTTGTCGCGCGGTCGACGCTGTCAAGTGGCGATGGTGCCAAGCCCGCCAGTGAGACAATGGATTGGCCGGCCCAGCGCCAGAGGCTTGAGTACGCCCGGCCGCCACTGGTCGAAGCCGCCGCCACACTCGAAGGCGCCCACTCCATTGCTGCGCCCGCTAATCCTTTGCAGCCGCCCGCACGCGATCGATTGTTGGCCGACTGGACGGCCACGGCGAGCCTCTCGTGAGTGGCATAACAAGTGCACAGGTGCACAATCGGCCGCGCGCTCGAGCGTAATGTGATCCACTTGTCGGCCAGCAACTCGAGTGCGCTCGCTCGTCAGCTCGCTCGCGCCCACCGGAAGGCTCCGATGGCCTTCGGGGCCGCTCGAGTTCGGCCTTGTTGGTGTGGGCGCGCGACTCGGAGCGCGAAGCTCGAGGCGACGAGTTGACAGTGGGGGAAAAAGGGGGTTTTTTTCCCGGGGGGCCCCCCGGCATGGCGGGCTCCTTATAGGGACGACATCGCTCGGCGGCGAGTGGCACGAGCTTGAGCGCGCGCCAAAGCTCGTGCGCCTCGCCAACCAGCGCCGCCGACTAGGATGATGATGATGAAGAAGAATAAGTGGAGTTGAGAGAAATCACACGACGACGCCACCACGAGGCTGAGGTCGGGCGCCCACAGGCACGGCGGTGGCGGCGGTGGGCTCTATCAAGCGGCGCGATCGGGCGCACTCGTGGCCGGGAGCCGTCTTGGCGAGCGGCCGCTTGCAAGGCCGAGGCGAAATGACAGCCGGCAGATTTGTCGAGCACTTGTTGCCTTAGTTGCAGCCGTCGAGTCACCGTCGCCGCGGCGGCGAGAGTGATAGAAGTCGAGCGTCGGTGAGAGGCGACAACGAAAACCACGACGAGCACTGGAGGAGGCGTGCGCTCCTCGAGCGATCTCGCCACGCGCTGCCTGACGCGAGCCCAGGCGCCATCGCCGTCGTCCCCCACCCGCCGCCACCGCCACCGCCATCGGGATGGCCAAAGTAGTCCGAACTCAACCGCCACCAGCTGACTTGTTACCAACCGACAGCTGCGCCGTGATACCTGCTAGCTGTCTGCACTGGGGGCCAAACTCGCCCTATCCACACCGAGACGCGCGACACCGAGACGTAAACACCCCAGCCACATGCACACACGGCCAGGCCGCTGGATGGGCACCACAATCAATTGCTCACCTCGAGATCAATCTGACCACTTGTGAGAGCGACAGCGACTATCGGCTAACCTCGTTGAGGGCCGTGCCCACAATGAGAGTTGAGACGCGATCAACAGCAAGTGCCCATCGACATTGTGTCGTCATCTCATCTGCGCCGCCGGTTGTTGACATGCATTCAAGTCAACTGGCACGGCTGGTGTGTGCACTGCAGTCGCTACCGAGGCATTCTCGTGCGCTCACTTCGTGCGCTTCGTGGATGGGTTTTTACCCCGGCCAAAAGGAATAAACACACCGACTGGCTTCACCTGTCTCGGGCTGAGCTAAGCACGCTCACCGCCGTGCATGCGTTGCCAGTCTGCCCAAGATATGGCCGTCTACGAGAAAGCGAATAAGGCATTCATGTGGTAGAAGACGAAGAAGAGGACAAGACGACAGAAAGCTTGGGTGGATCCAAGCAGAGTCGTCCCCGCTGGCTCGCCCACTCACTCCTCCCCTCGTCCTCGCTCTTCCCAGGCATGACAGTTGTAGGGAGTTTGCTTACAACAAGTGGTGCAGGGATAGATGAGGCAATCGTGCTGCTTAGACAATTCATTCGCGCGCGTGAATACACGGACGCGCACTAATTATTCATGGGATGAAATCTCCAAACTAGCAAGTAAACACAGAAGATACTCAACGCGATATTTTCTGACGACATCTAGGACCCTCTACTCGTTTTACTTAGTCTCTAGATTCCATCTCGGAATCCAACGAGTCTCATCATCCTTGTGACGTACAACTACAAATTCTCTCCTACTTCGCCAACTTCCTAGTCGTTCTTCTTTTCATCGGGCCCGGAGGAGGATGAGGAAGGAGAGCCGACCTCGGCCGATTCATCAATCACCATCTCGCTGGGAGAAGTCGGGCTTCCTGTCAGATTTGGTGATCTTGATTCATCACGACCTGTGGACGGCGGTGGAGGCAGTGGCGAGTAGACCGGTTCTGGGGATGGACATTTCACCCTAACTGTCGGCGGGGAGTCTGACTTCTGCTCGGGCGACTTGGCTGCCGATTCTGGCTCGTTCTCTTTTTTGACTTCGTGGTTAACCAGAATATTCTCCTCTTTGACCGGCATTGGTTCCGAAGGTGGTGAATCTGCGCGGACTGGAGGTAGAGGGGGTGGGGGAGTTATCGCTGTTGATACGAGAAGGGTGGCTTCTTTTAGAGGTCCTGGTGGGCTAATGTCTTGCGTCAATGAGGTTGGTGGAGTGGTGACCGGAGAATGGTATTCTTTCTTAGGCTCTACAGGAATCTGGTTTGGATTCTGTTGCGGCTGCGGCTGCGATCGTGCCTGCTGTTGTTGTTTCTGTTGGTGTTGTTGTTGTTGCTGCTGCTGTTGTTGTTGCTGTTGTTGCTGCTGTTGCTGTTGTTGTTGTTGCTGTTGTTGCTGTTGCTGTTGCTGTTGCTGTTGCTGTTGCTGTTGCTGTTGCTGTTGCTGTTGCTGTTGTTGCTGTTGTTGTTGTTGCTGGTACTGTTGTTGTTGCTGGTGTTGGTGCTGTACAACATGAGGTGGAGTTGACACTCTTGGCGGTGAATAAGAGTTCACAATACTTTGATTTGGGAATCCAGCTAACGATGCAGATACTTGTGGCTGGGTAACAGGCTGGATTGGTATGTTTACCGGAGATCGTACGGGTTTCGAAGGAAGCTGCTGTGGTTTTGCTGACAGATTTAGGACACATCCGTCGTCCCCAGCACCCCTCGTGGACTGCGATTTACCACTGTGAGCCATCGGTGGCGGTCTAGTCTTGGTTTGTGCCTTCACAGGTTCAGAGGTGAACATCGGGTCGTTGTATTTCCTGCACAAGTTGAGCGGGTGCGCCGTTGGAGCGCCATGACTTCCAGGGTGACTCAATGATGGCAAGACTGTTTGGTTGAGTCCGTGATTTGTATTAGCAGTAGATAGTGGTGTCAGAGGTACAGAAGTTGCCGTGAGCGTCAGATTAGCCTGGTTCAACTGCGTCGAGGGTAAAGTAGATAGAGGCACATTCGACCGTATCGGGGGTATAGTGATAGAGTTTGTAATGAGGGGCTGTGTGGGGTGTCGTGTAATGAGTTGTGGCGAAGGCTGAATATGCTGTGCTATAGGTGTATTTGTGGCGGGGTGGATTGGATGGGAGAACTGTTGTCTATGGCGCTGTTGTTGGTGTTGCTGGAGCTGTTGTTGTTGATGTTGTTGCTGTAGCTGAGCAGCTTGAAGTTGCTGATGTCTCAACTGGTGATACTGTCTCTCTTGCATCTGTTGCTGTTGAATAGCTAAATTAGACGGGAGACGGACGTTATTCGTCATCGGCATGGACATGAGTCCTATAGGCTGATTGATTGAGAGAGATTTTGGTGGAGGGTTGACATTTGATACAATCTGATGGGACGGCAGGACTGTGATGATTGGATTGTTGACAATTCCATCTGCCCTGACTGGCTCTTGTTTAAGTTCGGATACATCCGCGGGCTTAGGTTTTTGGAAACTCATTTCGATTGCTTGATAGATTATATCCCGGACACACGTGCGTTTCGAAGCTTCATTCTGATTGCCCGAAATTTGTGTCTGAGTTGTAAGTTGTTTAGATTGTTCGAGATCACTGAGCGGGATGTGTGAGCCGCTTTGAGGAATACCACATTCATTGATCGGTCGGGGCTCGACTTGAGCTTTGGTGTCGACCGTTTGAATCACAGGTATATCCACATCCATCATCTCGCTAAGGTGCTGGTCTTCTTGACAGTCCATTGGTTCAGGACTCATGTACGGCTCATCGCAACTGGGGTGTTTAACATGTCTAAATCTACATGAATAGCATATTTTCAAACCAGGTTTGAGAGCATCTCTACCAATTCCATAAATTTGATGATTAGATCTTGTAACGACCCTAAATTGATTATTATCTCTAAAATTGCATTGACAGATACAGCAGCTCGAGTTCTCTACACCATCAGCTTCAGAGCCAACTCCATTTAGCTGTTCCTTTGAGGCACTATTCTTTGAATTATCAATTTGTTCCGTACTATTAGCCCCTTCAGTCGAAAATGTATCGCTAGCTTGCTTAATATAATTGTTATTATTGCTTGTTTTGCTATCATCATTAGACTCAACAGTTGCTGTGTTGGAAGCAGGTGTGGATTGAGCAGGCCGAACAAAACTCCTCGTTCGCCTCTTCTGTTGCCTCTTGAGTAGCTGTTTATAGTTCTCGCTTTTCTTCGAGAGGTAATAATATTGGACGCAATCTGCTACTGTCTTTCGATTTGTCATCCTGGATATTAGACCGAAATCTTTTGGATGTTGTAGGTAGTTTTCTTTGAAGATTTCCTTTTCCTCATCAGTCCATATATTGTGGATTTGATGCTCTTTATAGCCTGCCAAGAGATCCTCCACGTATCCATTAGTATTAATGAATTTAGGTTTCTTAGATCTCATCTCTTCAAGCATAGGTG
The DNA here is from genome assembly GCA_013180625.2 of Boswellia sacra. Lineage (NCBI taxonomy): Eukaryota > Viridiplantae > Streptophyta > Magnoliopsida > Sapindales > Burseraceae > Boswellia > Boswellia sacra. Next base: position 5,264 of record SNVD02006304.1, read on the forward strand.
GTATGACAGCGTAGCTTTTGATCTTTTTGTCCTGATCTTCACGTTCGGTGATGCCGTCGAGTAGTTCAGCTACCTCGGCGTCGCTTCTTGCTACACGTTGACCCACTCTTGAGAATCTTTCGCCGCTTTCTCGAGCTTTCTTCAGCTCTGGAAATTGTTTTTCGAAGAATTCACGAGTTTTTGCATCTTTTATTCTTTTGCTCGGCTGAGAGTCTTCAGTCTCAATTTTCTTTAGCCACTTTTCCATTCTTCTGTCGTATTCATTGCTGACTGACTCCTCCAGGGTACTCCTGTTTTGCAATCTTTGTCTGAAGCATGATACCAAACTCTTCTTGAATGAGATGTTAAACTTGGCAACATTGTGGTGGTACACTGCGTTATCAGAGGGTTGGTTATAAATAGGTAAATCTCTAGAGCACCCTCCAAGACAATCGAGTTTAGAGTGGGCACGTTGCGCCTTAGCCCTGTTCTCATGGTACACTAATTTCGCAATGCTTAGCTGTTTTGTATCGCAAACGTTCTCTTGATCGTCATCGTCAATAGCATGACTGTTTGCAGCTTGTTCGAGTTGCTCTTTCTGACGTCTTAGTCTAACTATCTGCAAGTCGGTTTGTATTATTTCAGCCTCAACTTTCTTCAATTTTTCCACCAACAAAGTTTGCTCGTCTTTCGTCGATTTTGAACTTGACTCTTCGGCGTTGATGATATCATCATTGATAGCTGGTGAGATAGCTTCTGTCCGGGGTTCATATGTGGTTGCTTTCTTGGCGTTGCCACTACTTAGTAGACTGTTATTGGTATGAGGATATCTAATCAGGGACTGTGGGTAATCCATCATGGTTGTCCGTAATAAGATGGGTACGACAAGCTTTTCGATAGTGAACTTTCTTTAAATGTTTCACTGATTATTCTTGGTGTTATTTCAGCAACGACAACAAATAGTCATACAAAGGTATGGTGCAATAATATTGCAGTTCAAGAACATGAACATACTAGATCATGATAATAATAATAAATAGATTGAAATGTGCATGCCGAAGAAGAGTTCTGTCCCACTCATGCACGTTCTCTTTGCCTAGTGCCTGCGTCGACTCGCTCAGTGTGAGCGGTCATGTCTGTCTGTCAGCACGACTGTGGCAATACGCACGTCAAGAGAGACGATCTTGTACGTGCAAAATCTTGGTCAGCTATCCTTCACAATGAATTGATTGAACTCTCAACACATTGCCCGGACACAGGTCTGTGGGAAATCATCTACTCACTAGAGTCTATATTGGTCAGACTGGCTTATAGCCAACTCCAAAATTCTGATGGATCAGCAGCAAACACCACCGACCAAGCCCGCTATTCGTTTTTTATCCTTTGCAAACGACAAGGAGGATGCAGAGAAGGAAGCTAAACTAAAAGAAGCCGCTAATAGAATCGAGGAAGCGATCTCGCGAGAAAAAGCCCTCAGTGAGCTTGTCGACTTTCCGGCACAAGGTTCTGAGCAAGAAACCATCGACCCAGCCAATGATCATAGATCTCTTTTTGAAAGATTACAAGAACAAAAAACCAAGAAGAAGACTGATATCGAAGAATCCCAGAAGCTATCCAATCTCATAACAACCCTCGACGAGGATGATGTTAACTACCTGAACCAAGTAGCGAAACTCAAACGTGAGGAGGATCTCAAGAATCAGCTAGAGATTCACGATGCACTAGAGGCGAAAAAAAGACTCGATGAGCAGAAGATGATTGATAGAGAACAGCGTCTCAAACAATCCTTGGTCGGTGACGCGGGAACCCTCAACGACAAGAAACCCCTCAAGTCGAAACTGTCGATAATGGTCAAAATTAAGCCAAAATCAAAAGTGCCCGATGAGAAGGGACAAACACAAAATAGTGACAGTGACCATTCCAGGATCCCATCTGACGAGCAACCTAGAACATCGAAGCGTCGCACTAGTCCTGTAGAAGCTAAATCAAGCAATAAGAAACATAATCTAGACCAATCCTTACACGACACTTCGAGTATAGAAGATAAACGACTTACAGAGACGGTACCTTCCGTGGACAGGAACAATTGCAGCTGCCTGAAAAATGTCGCTCATGTTGTAGGTGTTTTACCATCGCTCCCGATAGTCAGAAAAATACCTAACATGGATAGTGACGACTCTGATTATTCGGATGACGAGCTGAATCAGAGACTTGTCCCTCGTTTAAATCAACGTAGGAAATGAAATTCTAACATCCATTTAAATGCCTGTGGCCAATGACTCCAATGCTTCTTTCAATTCTTTATCAGTTTTCTCTTTGACATCTGCAGGAAACAATTTGATTGCTTCATCCTTGAGGAAGTCCACAACTTCCTCGACGTTTGCTTTCTTTCCCCCATTGTTCATTATGTATGCACGAGCTCTGAGCCGCATCTGCTCCTCCCAATCATAATCTTCCAACTCATCGCTTATAAATGAGATCATTGCCCTATCAATGTATTCCATGAGTTCGTTTGGATTAGATGGTTGGTCGGCCATGATGGCTATATATTTATTCCAGAATTGTCTGCCTCGTTGTGAATAACAATAACAATTTAACCCTTTCAGTTACGGTTGGTCAAGAATAAACGCGTCTGCGCGTTTCATGTTTTGCAACCCACAACGAATTTTGCACCGGTTCAGCGAGAACCGGTACAAAATCGCGAGAATCAATAATGGCCCCGTTCGTAAATGAACGATTGATCGAGAGGTTATGATTTTGTTTGATGGAAAAGTTAAAAATATTTAATGATAATGTAATCTCACGAGCAGACCAAGAATCTTTATTCTTCTTTTATACCACAAGGACACGGCCTATGGACGCGCGATAGGTCTATCAACCTATTTCTGGGAATGAAAGAGGCTTTTCAGGTGCAGAAACATGTTGTTGAACTCTTGCATGGGCGTTTCCAGATCATCGATCTGACTCTTGAGAATCAACTTGCAATCTTCGTCTTTGGTTAAGAACATTTCTATTATAGTCTGGAACTTAGATTCGATTTCTTTCAGGCATTTTTGTTTGATCTGTCCATAGTTGTCCAGTCTTCTTTTGAGGTCTGATTCATTGAGAGCCACCTTTGTTGTGGGGTTTATTTGTTCATTGCTCAACTTGAGTTTTTTCGAAACAGGTCTTAGTTTATCATGAGGCATCGAAGGCACAGTTGTGGGTTGTAGCACAGCAGTTTTTTCTTGTTGTATCACTTGGCTGTGATTTTGGTTATTTACTCTGGTTGTGGAGGCAACAGGTTTTTTTGGTGGAAGTATTTGAGTATCCCTAGTCGCAGACACCGGTGGTCTATCGTTCTGTGATGCTTGATTAATTTTGCTTGCTTCTTTGTCATGTGCAGGTGTTGAGTTGATCTTCGATTGTGGAGTTGCGATGGGTTTCTCCGGTGGCAATACTTTGATTTCTTGTTTTTCTAGAGGCAATGTTATGACAGTTTTGGGCGAGGGTTGAATTGACTTCTCTGGTTGCAATGTCGGGCCCGACGAGTTCGCACCAGTTGCAGGTTTCTTGGTGGAAGACTCACTAGCTTTCGCTGGAACAGATGTAGCGTTATCTTCGGTGATGGTGAGTACAATTGACTTAGATTTTGGAGTTGAGCTGTCGCCATTGGTGCTGGTATTCCTCTTGAGGTCGCGTTGACTTAGAGTTAGAATTGCCTCTTGGGCGTTACGTCTTAGTTTCGTCAGACGACTTGGATCGCAGGCAAAACAAGACCAAGTCCAGTCGTGACCCTTCGGTAGCTTATCCTGATTCAGAACTAGATCATCGGGACAGTTACGCTTAACACAATCACAGCAGAAACTGTAATGGCATTTCTCTGAGTTCTTCACGTTGGCGCAACCAAAAAGGTTACCACCATCTGCACACCAGCGGCAGTAGTTGTCATCACCCTCGTCGTCGACACCATTCTCAAAACTGGCAAAATTACCAGTCCCATAGTTATCGTGACAGCCCCGGCAAACGAGACATTTGAGCAGAGGATGTAGATGTGCCTCAAATGCGGTGTTTATCTTTTTATTACAAGCTGTGCACTTGTACACTTTTTTGACGGGAGGCATTATTGGGGTTTGTCTATTGCCAATCTTTTAGAGAATATACTAAGAATGGTTTTTCTAACGATTCAAGATTCACTTGGGGGCACCAAAACATCGATGCAATAATTTTATTTTTAGTTTCCAACGTCATAGAATCAAGAGTACTACGCGTGCGAGGAAAATTCTGTCGAACAAGACTCCAATTGAAGTTTAACGTGCGAAGTTCTGCGCTCTCCTGCCGATTTGTTCTGCTCGTCTGGGAGTTATGAGCCTATACTTGTCGACTTATAGCGCTTGAAGGGATACGATATTAGAGTGAGAGCCCACTATCGACCTTGAGGCTCGATTCGGTCTCCAGGAGTTGGTAGAAGTGGAAGTATTGAATTATCGAAATAATTTGCAGGTTGTTCATACGAGGACATCTCTTCACGTATTGAACGACTCTATGAACGCCTCGCTCACGTGCTCATCCGCCCATGAAACACATTCCATGACTCTTCCTCCGTTCAATACTATGAGAAATCGACAATTTAGCGAAATACTTGTTCATCATGATACTAATCTGTCTACTAACTCGACGGCCCTCGTCCTGCTTTGTTTCCTAGCCAGATCACATGATCATGGCTGGCGCTAGCGTGCTTTTGAGGAGCGACCAACGGAAGTGATTCGTTTGGAGTAAATCAACACCTAGACGGGTTCCCTACCCACCTGGAAGAATCCACTTTACCTTGGTCGATATGCACTAGACCAGCGTCGCGGTATTTCAAGAGCTCCGCGTTGTCACATCTTGTGGTCCCCGACACTGATTCCGCCGCTAATTTTTTCAATAGTTTGCAGTCTATTTATGCAGCTGCAGATGATGTCAAGTTTTGGGTCATTCACATCTTGAACATCAGTCTCAAGCTCGACTCTCTCGTAGTTAGAGAGCTCCTCGCTAAACTCCAGCTTTGAGGCTTTCTAGTACAGTCTCACACCTTTGGACAACCTAGATTGCTGCTCAGAGGTATTCAGAGTCGAGATTTCTAGCGCTACGTATTCAAACTCAACGGACTGAGTTTGACGGGTCCGAGTGTGTGACGCAATAGAGTCCTCAAGTTACAGCAAGAGTACAGCTGAGTTCGCGTCGGATACATGCGCTCGTTATCACTCCTCGATAATCATCACTCAATATCACTGTAGGAAGGCTTAGATAATTTTCGTTCTTGCGAAACAGGATTTCTGGTTTTCGTATGCCACACTAATACCTTGAATTATTTGTCGGATCATACCAGAAGAATTGTTTTTCTAACAATTCAAGATTCACTCGGAAACACCAACGGAAATGATACTATCTGACCGAACAAATAGCTCTGTAGTCTTCCAAGTACATATCGTTTTATTGCATTCACATTCGTTACTTATCATCATCTATTAGCCATACAAGTTTGATTCTTTTCTGCTCTGAATCGCAATAATGCGGGTACAGATTCCGCAGGCACAGTGCTTTTCTCGTTAACCACCATCGATACGAATTCCGGAGGCGTTAAGTCATATCTAAGTTTCAGTGCAGAACCGAGTTCGTGACCTCCATCAACTTCATTACATCCGAAGGAGTCGACATAAACGCGATCACTCAGTTTGTATGTTTCACAACAGACCAATGTCGGCACGTTTGTTGCTTTAGCCATCAATGCGACTTGCGATGTTCCAATCTGTGACATGACATAGCCGTTAGCTAGCATGGAATTTGCTCCCAGTAGCACCTTTGTCGCTTGACGCATGATGAATGATAGAGAATTTATAAGTGTGTATGATACATCGATTGAGTGATCGTTGAGAAAACTCAACATCCTTCGACCATTAAAATGTGGTGGAGAGTCAACCACTATGACTCGAAATGTTTTACCACGCGACTTCGAATCTAGAAGAACGTGTTGTACAATCGTTGAGCACCCGTAGACTAGTATCACATCATTCGTCGTTATGTTGCTGCTGATATTCGCGCAGATACCTCTTTGGGCTGACCATATCTCTTCATAAATAAATTTGTCTATGAAATATTTCAACTGGCTTCTGTGTTCCGGATACAACTCACACTCCTCTCTGGCTGTGAGTTGAGACGAGGCCGTGGCTTGATTGAGCTTGAATATCTCCTCCATCACAAGTTTGTCGGCGTTGATCATACTTACTGATAGAGGGCGGCAAAAGTTGAGGAAGTCTTTAGCTTGTACGAGCAACCTCTTGAGCTCGTTTAACGGACGCTCCTGATTAGGTTCAAACTCGTCAATAATGCTCTTGAATACTGTTAGCATGGCTACGCAACGGTGATTCGACCCTAGCAATAGATTCTTGTTGATTCTGAGGCCTACTTTGATCAACAACTCATTTGTAATCGAGTTCTTGTCGGCGTACTCGAGAATTTGAGCCACGTCTCGAGCCCTTGATGGTAAATAGGAATCTATCGATGTTTTCATAGTGCTCGTCCTTGCTCGGTGACCAGGGACGTCCACTGCAGGCCCCGACGGCTGCATCTTGTCAGGTCTAATCGACTGTGTAAACCCTCTTGGATTGACCTTGATACCAGGAGATCTGTTCTAATCAATAGTTGATCTTTGACCGGACCAACAATAGTCCAGGTTTGGGGTATCTTAGTCACGCGGCAGAAGCACGAGACTTTTGACAACAACAGCGGGTTAATCTCGCAGCATCAACAGCATGAGTGGTTGCACCTTCTCAACGCTCTCCCCAATTTATCGCGGAGGCACCAACAGAATGAAACTTCATCATCTTTGCCGTAGACGATTGTTACTATCCGGCCAAGTAAATAGAGACACACGAATGAACCCCCACATCTTATCATTTGTTAGCTATATTTTTACACTTCGGAACGCCTCTGAATTCCATATCACCCCTCAAGAACCAGCTTAACCTAAGATATAATAACACTGAACAATTCATTAAATTATAACTCATGCTCGCGATGACAAGCTCTCAACTGTCGCCGAGATAGACATGTAGGCCTCCCTTCACTATCGAGGTAGCCTTTCGATGTTCTCCATATCAGTCAGTTGAAGAACAACAAGTCGGGGTCAACTGACACAAAAGAGAAAGACAGATATATAGATAGATAGAGAACCTGATCTTGAACTCTCGATTCTGGACATCCGTTGCTATGGCTTCTCTCATCAAGAATCAGGTACTGAAACATCTCACCAAATTTTTCAAGGATTTGGCTCCTGAACAGCTTCAATTGAGCGCCTTTAAGGGCTCATGCGAGCTCTCAAATCTACAACTTGAGGAGAAGGTCCTCATGGATCTTTTGTCCTTTCCCTCTTGGGTACGTATAAACAAGGCTGTTTGTGATCAATTGTCTATCAAGATACCTTGGACGAAGATAAAATCTGTGCCGATTCAAATGAATCTCAATGAAGTGACGGTGGAAGTTGAAGTCTGTGAAGATTTTCGTGATGTCGATACTGAACATGGGGATGCAAACAACATTGCCGCCTTGATAAACACTCAAGGCCCAAGTAAATATGGTTTTGTTGATAGAGTGATTGATGGTATAACGGTCACAGTCAACAACATTTTGATTATATTTAAGTCAAAAATAATGTCTGCCACATTCAATCTATCTCGTGTATTGCTTGAAAGTAGATGTCCCAATTGGAAGCAGGGAGAACTATCTCTCACCAAGATCAAGGATACAAAACGAGGCCAGATTCTGCTCTTCAAGGTGGTAGACTGGCAAACGATGCGCCTTGAAGCCAAATGTCTGACTGATCCAAACCAAGCGCCTCTCAGACTAATCACTAATCATGCCCAGTGTCGACTCACAATCAAGAAGAGTCTTGACGATTGCTCGGTTGTTGCGGCTCGGATTTTTCTCATCTTTGAAGATATACTCTGGGTTTTAACTTTCGCTCAGTTCACATCGGCAGCATCTTTTGTCGAGTACGTTTTCAGTTTGATTAAGCGCTCACCAGTTAGCAAGAAAACCGGACTACTCCAGGAAAATCAATCGCCTCAGAGTGTTCCCACAGCAAATACATCTCTTAATACTTCCGCCTTTCAAGCAAGCACAACTGCACAGAGCTCTCTCATCTCTCCTCTACATACCAACAAACCTTCCGAGAAAGCTCCGATCCTTACGGGTAACTTATCGTCTGCCACGCTATCCGAGCAAAAGTTTCTCTGTTACGACTTGATAGAAACCTCCTTACATCTATACATTGACAAGATCGACGCTCACTTATATGATGACATCGAAACAAACTCGAGTTCCGGCAGTTTGCGAGACTCTGGAGGAGCTTTACAAACTACACTGGATCAGATTCAGGTCGATTGTTATCCATATTCCAGAGCTTTTAGTGATAGAAAACATTGGTACAAATGGTTCGATCCATCTCCGGGTAGTCGAAGGCAATGGATAAAAAGTCATTTTGCCGATTTTGAGCTTTCAAAGAAACGAACGACCAATGTTTCAAGGGAGGATCAAAGTGCTAACACTGCAAAACAGGGTGATACTACATTCAGTCTTACCTCGGATGGAAAATGTGATATCAATCCAGCCTTAACTAAGGACAAGAGGGATTTGCCAAACCAAACTCTCGACATGATCGATGAGCAACTTCTTTGCCTAACAGTTTTGATTAAGGTGAAAGACTACTGCATTAACTGTGTTGCAACGAAGCACTCTACTCGTGGTTCCGGTCTCCAAAAATTCATTCAAACTGATAGTGACTATCACATGCCAACTGAGATGCCGGCCCTGTACTTGGAGTTGAACTACTTTTACTATTTTGATGTCATCAACCGGATGATGGTCTACGAGAATGTTCCCGAGCCGCTCGCATTCGTGCACCTGTCGCCAACCAAGCTCATGTTTGACTCACCAACTCTAGTTTTTCTACACTCTTTCCATGTTAACCTATCTAAAGCGTTTGTGCATCTGAATGATCTGTTTCCACAAGAAACCAGCGCGCCCAGTATTCATTGTCGGGTGGAGATTCTCATGCCTCAGATAATATTACCCGCAAAGAAATCACAGGGAGAGCAATCTTCGGATTCACCTACGAGTTCATTGCTCGTCAAGTCGGGTAAGATTACTTTTTGTAGTTCAATCTATGATAAAAATGTGCTCTCGAAGTTGATGGCATCCATTGAGAAACTCAAGGAAAGTCCCTGTGAACCCATAAATTTAGCCAGCACCGCGAACCAGAGCAGTTTCACACGAAGAGACAACACTTGTAACGGTGATTGGACGCGAGTTTGGAACTCCTCGCTCATTGGTAGCGAACGTAATGAGTTCAGAGAGGATAACCAACTCTGGGCTGTCCAATTTGAACCGATTTGGATGGATTTTATGAACTATGATGTCGACCAATTAGCTAGCGGCCAGAGACTCGAGCCCATCGTCGAGCCTGTCAATGCCTATGCATTCATTCACCTCGATTTGTCTTCCACCTCGAAACCTAAGAAAATCAAGTCAAGCATCGACGGTAGATCTGCATCCAATAATGAGTCTCCAAATATTACGAAGATGCGAGATGTCATCTCGATAATGTTCACAGTGCTTGATGGGTCGATCTTGGCAAACATGGACAAAGTTCAATTTGGATTTCTCCAACGTCTCGGGATGCATGCAGAGAAGTTGATTCAGCAGATTAGAGAGGACGCTTCCAGTATAATTCAGCTGGAAACTGTTGTGGAAGATACACTGGAGATAAATCTGACCGCATACATAAAAGAAATCAAGGCTAGACTCATACTAGATAAGAAGATTAGCAATCCTCAGGAATCTAGCCATGACTCCAATCTCAAGCAGGAAAACACATCCTCGGATGTCCAAGATCTTCAGAACCCTCCCACGCTAGGTTTGTCCCATGAAATCCCAAAGTTATCTCCGACAAAAGTTTCAAACAATTATTTTAGTAACCTATCGTCCATCACAAATCCATTCGAAGTGAAAATGAACGTTGCAGATTCGTCACATCTTGGGGCAACGGAATACTCATCGTTACCTGCAGCTGTTATTGATAGTTCCGAGCTCGATAAGGGAGATCTAGACGAGTGCATAGAGGTAGCTGATGACGCCTCCTGTCTGCTGTTCGGCGAATCCTCCATGAATAGTTTGGACAGAGGAGCGGGTGAAGGGCTAACATCTTTCTGTCAAGACACGGAAACAACCACAAATCAAGCTTCCGAGAATCCGTCAACAGTTAGCCAACCATGCAATTCGAGCTCTGATGGAGCAAGCAATTCGATCGATGGCTCAGCTCAGGGCACCGCCGACTCGAGCACTCCAATCGCAAGGTCCGTAGGCAAGTCCCCCATCGAAGAGAGTCTGTTGATCAATCTCGACGAAATTGAGCAATCCTCCAGATTATTTGCTAAGGTAGACCTCAAGCCATCCGCCTAGTTTACTGAACGAACAGTCATTACAACCAACCCAGAATCCAAAACCACAACAATGTCAGGACATCGAAACTGAGAGCATATCATATCTCGAGTTGTCTATGAGTCAGCTTATGGTACGCCGTATAACTGAAACGAAGAGGCGGCAAAGATTTTGACTTGTTGACGCATCGCAAACCAACTCTGTGATCTTATATGCAAATATTAAGGTGATAATGTGATGACGAGTCCTCGTGCAATACACACACTATTCTGTCCGGACACAGAATTGGGTCGACTTTGCAGTGTCAAAGTTTCCCTAGCCAATCATGAGGTTCGGTTCACGAAATAAACTTGTTAACGCATCTGTTTTTCTAAATTGATCTGAAAAAGATTTGTTTTCCGCGTCCGAGGGGACGAGTCCCAAGGAGAAATATCGCTGTGACGGATGGCTTGACGATATTTGTCAATTCATGGTGATAAAAAAGGAACTAAGACATCCGGGCAAATCGGATCGTATGTGCCAACAACAAAGGCTGTCACTGCTCTCAGTCGGGGGGCGATTGTTTTAAAGGTTGCGCCATAAAAAGGCTTGCTGGGCGTGCTACAATCCATTTGAGCACTCTCATCATAGCGCACACAGAAACTGGATCCAGTGAAGTCATTTCAATTACTCTAACACGACTGGTTTGACCGTGGTGAGCGTTAGAACACACTGGTTGCTCAGAATTTCGTCTAAGCGCGTCTGATAAGTCTCTAGGGGATCCCGTGTTTGTGCTAAGCACGGCAGAGGCAGGACAGAGCCGAGTGCGCAGGAATTCTTGGATACTGGATAAAGCGCCTAGCTCTTGAGGCATTGAAAGTACCTGCTCTTCTTGCTTCGTGTGCCCAAATGTAGGTATTGCAAGGGGGTTCAACCAAAAGCTCTTATCACACTGGACGAGTAGAAACTGCTCTAGAATGAGAGACTGGTGGCCCCAAAGCTGACTGCGTGTAGCTCGTCTGCTGCTTATACTAGAGTTATAATTTGTCTGCTGATTGCTATAACCGCATTTATGACTCTCGTGACATTCACGCTCGTTGTTGAGAGTTTGGTCGGAAAACCGCACCACCTAGCGATGATTACTTTCGCGCGATCTTGTCCGCTCGCGGCAGCTCTGCGAGTTTAGGTGCTACTTGCAGTTTTGGGCTGTATCCTCACATGAACCCATGTTTAAAGTCACGCTCAATGAGACACCTCATTCGGACTGAAAAGTGCACCGACAGTCCAGACCCCTCGAGCTCCAACTTTCTGACAGTCACCAGAGGCTAGATCTCGGCCTCCCCATCACTCAGTCCGGAAATCAACAGTTTCCGGCTTGGGCTGGTACGTTGCACTTCGCCGTTATGTGTCCATGCGGCGCACAGACTGCCCTCGCTTCCCACGTTGCGCTTTTTCTAGAGTTCGTGTGGTCTATGAGTGGCGATGTCACTCGAACTTCTGAGTGCTCGTGTCAGCCGTGCGACAGGGCAGAACTTATTCGAACTCGAGGCTCTGGAGCGCTAATCGATTGACTAACACGCCGCTTGATCATTGCAAACACAGAGCATAGTAAAGCTTTCGGAGGGACTATGACACGAATAGTTTGGCCGTGGCGACAGTTAAGACACGCCGGATGCTCAGAGGTGGAACCGCGTCCGTTTATGAGGTTTATAGAGGGCTCCATGTTGAGCGCAGAGCGGCGCTGATTGCGCAGCGTTGTGCAAACATCGCTCTCAGAGCATCAAGTCTTTCGAGAGCGCATGCTGTCCAAACTTTGTTTATCAGATTTACAATGATTTAGGACGTTTGTGTGAATAATCTGAGTGCCTTCATCATGGTCAACGAGTCAGGAATCACTTGGTTTCAGTGGAACTCGAAACGCTGCGTCCACTTTCGCAACATGAGGCGATGTCTGACCTGTTACTGGTCGAGCATCCGCCTGCCATTCCGCTTGGATCCTCGAGCCGAGTGATGCCACGCTCGATACTGTTGCATCGAGCCACTCTGATAATCCGATAAAAGGGTGTGTGGGAATGGAGCTCACACAAACAGAGAGTGTGTCGCGGCCGAGTGTGCCTCCGGATATTTGGCTAATCTCGAGATCAACCTGCTGAATTGTTGGCAGCTCTCCATATTACGGCGACGTCGCCTTATTAATTATATAGCACGCCAACTGGCGTGCGCGGTGTCGCTCGGACGTGTGGCGGTCGATGGTGGCGATTAATCGGGCCAGGAATGTCGCGCGGCGCTTGCGAGAGAGCGACGCCGCACGACTTAAGTGGCGACTGCTCACTCGAGGCTCACAGTAATCTGCACTCGGCCCGAGTCGCGTGCTCACTGGGCCGTCAATAATGAGCGCGCGAGCTCGTGGACGCTGTTGCGCAACAGAGAGAGAAAGAGAGAGTCGAAGAGTGCGCGCGCTGTCGTCGCCTTGGCTTGGGTGTGCGGGCGCTCTTGGGCGAGCGCACGAGCGGAGCTCAATTAGAAGATGAAGGAGCCATTTGTCGAATTAGCGCGGTCGGCAGCGGCAGCTGCAGCAGCAGCAGCAGCAGTTTTGCGCGCCAATGGAGCGGCCGACTTGAGCTCGAGCAGAGTTTGGTGACTAACGAGTGGCGGCGCGCATATCGGCCAATGATTAGCCCGGCTCGGCCTCAAGGCGCTGACGGGCGACCGATTATTCGCTGATTAGTTTCATATCGCAGATCTCACGCCCCGACGGACACACTCGACTGTGTGCAACTCTATCGCGCCGGTGGCGAGTGCGATTTTCTCCGAAATTGGCCGCCCGCTCTCCCAGTACGTGCGTGTGTTCTCGGCCGACAAGGTTGCGCTCGGCCAGCCAGACACAGGTGAAGTCGCGAACACGCACACACACACACACACACAAACACACAGGTGGAGCGCCCGCTTGTCGGTCGGTCGGCAGGCCGGCCGGCGGGTCGGCGAGCAGCTGGTCGGCTGTGTCACGCCGGCCGCCGCACGATCCGAGCCGGCGATACGCCTGCGCTCATTTATCTTCGTCAGGCTTGTCCCCTGGCGCTCGAGAGCGGCGGCGACTTCCATCGTCGTCGCCGGAGGCGCACAACAACGTCGGCCACGGCCCGGCCAGAGTGAGCTCGGCGACCGGGCCGCCAGGTCTGGCGCGCGCACGCCACGGCACGCTCGATCGATCAAGTCACTAATGGCCGCCGATCGAGAGCTTCGCCGCTCTGTTGCGCCGCTCGGCCGGAAGGACGCGCGCCGCCGGCTTGTCGCGCGAGCGCGTCCGCCGCAGTATCCGAGCGAACGCCACCATTAGCATACACAGCGGCGGCGGTGGCGGCGACGGCGACGACGACGACGACGACGACGACGACGACGACGACGACCAGGACGCGCCACTTCCGTCGCCTGATTCAGTTATCCGATCCGCGCGGCCAGCGAGCGAGCGAGCGAGCGAGCGAGCGAGCGCTCGGCTGCCGACATAATTTGCTCGCTAGTCCGCGCTCTCGTGTGTATGTCCGTTTAGGCTGCCCTCGACTACTAACTAATTTGCGCCCTTCGCCGCCGCCGCCGTCGCCGCCGCCGCGACTGCGCTCAACCTGTCAGGCGAGTCGGCGGCCAGATATTGAGCGCGCTCGCTCGCTGGCTCGCCCGCTCGCCGATGGTAATAATAATACTATTCGGCCAACTTAATGGCCCCAAAGCGAGCGTCAGGCGAGCGCCGCTCGGTGATAATTATCGAGCGCCGCAGACGGCGCTCGTTCGAGCCAAGTGATTTGTGCCATTCATATCAGCGCGAGTGCTGGTGTGAGTGTTGCCGAGTGTGAGTGTGTGTGTGTGTGTGTGTGTGTGTGTGTGTGTTTGTCTGTGTGTGTGAGTGGAGTTTGTGAGTTGAGTTGCGCAACGCGGCCATGTGTGGGCAGGCCAATGATAAAAACTCGCCTCCGTTTGTGTGCGCGAGTGCGTGGCCGGCTAGCCTTCAGCTCCGCCGCCGACCACGTCTCACTTCGTCCGGCACGCCGACCGGCGCTCGCCACGGCCTCTCTTGCGCCGGCGCGCGCGTGCGCTCGATAATTGTGCGCCGCCGCCGCCGCCGCCGCCGCCGCCACAGGTACACAGGTACAGAGCGCCGCGAGCGCGAGCCCGTGAGCGCCACACAAAGCTGGCTCGTGCTCTTCACCAGCCTCTCTCGGAGTCCGCATCTTGGGCGCGCTGTTGCGCAACAGAGGCGAGCCCGGCCATCATTACGGCCGGTCTACATGTGCTCGCTCGCTCACTTGCTCGCGCACAGCCACTCGGCGCTGCCGAACGACTCGCTCGGCGCGAGCTCGTTTTTCATCTTCAACAGGTTTCGCCTCGGTGTCATATCGGCGCGCTCGCACTGATTCGCCGCCCGCTCTGCAGAAACAAACGCGTCCAGGCGCGCACAAAGAGCTCGCCACCGCCGCCGCCGTCGTTCAGGGGCGCGGCTCATTCAATTAGGCGCTAATGCAAACAAGCCTTTGATTCGTGCGAGTCCAATTGTTCGCCGAAGTGCGGCCGCCTGAGCGTCGCCCACCTGCGCGCTCGTCTGCCAGCTGACAGGCTGTTGTCTCGCCGCTCACTCGCTTTGTTGTCACTCGCTCGTTTGTTTGGCCGCCAACGCTATCGCAGCGGCCGACTTCCGGTTGTGAAACTCATCAACTCCAGCGTTTGCATCGCTCGCTCGCTGGCTCCATAATCCGCGCGCACCTGCTCTGTTTGCCAGCAGAGCAACCCACCCACGCTCATCGACTCATCCACCTAATTAGCTTGATTTAATTCGCCACTATGCTTACCTCATCGGCCTGGCCAATGGGCGCCCGACTCACCGGCCTGCTGTTCATCGCGGCGCTCGCCGCCCGCGCCGACGCCGCCGCGACTTCCGCCGGAAAGAGCGGCGCCGCCGACAAGGATCTCGACTGCGCCAAGTTTGCCAACTCCATCGTGACGCGCCGCGAGTGGGGCTCGTCGCGCACCAACACCAAGCACCTGGACAGGTACGCGCAGACGCCCACGCGAGTCTTCATCCACCAGACCTGGTTCACCGAGTACGACCGGCCCACCAGGTGCGAGGACTACCGCTCCTGCTCGGCCTACGTGCGCAACATCCAGGACTTCCATCGCACAATCCGCCAGTGGCCCGACATTTGCTACAACTTCCTCATCGCCCACGACGGCACCATCTACGAGGGCCTCGGCTGGGACAAGGAGGGCTGGCACACCTTCAACTACAGCAACGACTCGCTCGGCATCGCCTTCATGGGCAACTACGAGCACAACCCGCCCACGCGCCGCATCGAACAGGCGCTCGCCAATCTCATCCAGTGCGCCATTCGACTCGACCACCTGGCGCCCGACTACACTCTCCACGGCCACCGAGACGCGCGCTGCACCAGCTGCCCCGGAAACGCCGCCTACGAGCGCATCCAGCTGATGGACAACTACCAGGCGGGCCCGTTGACGCGCTACAACTGTCCGCGAGAGAAGCGCTCGGCCCGAGAAGTCGATCAGGCGCCCCTCTCGAGCGTCGGCCTCCAGCTGGGCCTCCGAACGGCGCCCATCAGCAAGAGTCTGGGCGACAAGAATCAGGTGATATTAGTGAATGTGCCCTCGTCATCATCATCATCAACAACCTCGTCGTCGTCGTCAGTGAGCGAGCTCCAGCCCGCATTCTACCTGTTGAGCGGCAAATCCAAGTCCACGCCCACGCTGCTCGCCATTACAGCCACGAGCTCGCAGTCGTCCTCCTCCTCAACTCCGCAACCTTCCGGCGGCGCGAGCCCGGCCGGAAGTGGCTCTAGCTCTGGAACAGGAAGTTCGCAGAGCTCTCAGAGTTCTCAAGGGTCGCAAGGCGGCGCGAGCTCGCAAGGGTCACAAGGATCTCAGGGGGTACAGAGTTCGCAAGGATCACAAGGCTCAGCAAATTCGCAAGGCTCTGGGGGTTCGCAAAGCTCTGGGAGTTCGCAAGGCTCGCAGAGTTCGCAAGGGTCACAAGCCTCACAAGCCTCACAGAGCTCTCAGGGCTCGCAAGGGTCTGGTGGATCGACTTCCGCCGGAAGTGGGTCTGGGTCGGGCTCGATGGGACCCCAGTCAAGTTCGAGGGCGTAAGCGAGCAACAGCCGAGTGGTGGGACGCGGAGGTGTCCCTCAGAGGGCGTTGCAGGCGAGTCGCTCGGATGTGGCGTGAAATATGCGCAACTGCGCCGGCGACTGCGCATGTGCTTTAGTGTTTAGCTTCTAATTAAAACTCGATGCAAATAAAAGACTAGCTTGTAGACGTAGCCTGAGATTCGAACTCTAGCGTCGGTTGATCGACTCCAGGCCATCGATTGGCGCTGGATACCTGTCGTTCAAGTTTGCGGCAGAGAGCCTAATGAGTCAAAGGCTTAAGGGCCCATTGGGCGAGAGAGGGCAGGAGTCATTAATCAATGAGCGAGTGTGCAGACCAGAGGCGAGATCGACGCGCTGGCAGCGGCGCGCAGTGGCAGTTCGGTGGCGCGTCCAAATGGCAGGCGTCTGCAAATAGTCGGGACTGGTGGCCATGCTGATCAGTGCGCGATCTTTGGCACGAAGACGAGCACGAGGACGAGGACGAGGACGAGGACGAAGACGAGGACAACGTCGACTTCGAGCTCGATGGCGACGCCGCCGACCAGACGATCGGAGGGCGAGCGAGGCGAGGCCACGGCGGCCACGGCGGCGGCGGCGGCGGCGGCGATTGACCGAGGGCTCGAGATCAGATTAAAGGCCGTTCGATTTGCGGAGGTCAAGCCGCAGAGACGATGAGCAGGCCGAGAGGGCGGCGAGCGCCAAGATGGCGGCCACGCCAATGGCGCGAGAGGCGAACTCACATAGCGCGAGGGCCAGTCTCGGACACACAGCCGGCGAGGCCGGCGCGAGCGCTAGATGAGCGCGTGCGCGCGGTTGCAGTTTTGCGCGCTTCTTGCGGCATTTAAATTTCACTCCTACGGCCCGAAGGGAGCCATAAACAACGCCGGCTACTGGAAAGGCTCGCCAGTGCGAGTGCGAGTGCGAGTGCGAGTCGGCCCGACGACGCCTTGGCCGTCGTCAAGCTCAACGGGTCGAGTGCGCCACTCGAGAGAGGACGAGCGACTCGGCCGAGCGAGCGGCTCAAAGGGCCGCAGACGTCGGCCAGTGAGCGCGTTAAATGCACAGAGACAGACAGAAGAGAGGGAGTGCGTGAGGGACAGAGGAAGAGGCGTGCAGTTGCAATTGTAATAAAATTGGTTTATTGTTGCTGTCTCGTATTTTTATCCTCCGACTGTGTCGGTCTCACGAGAGGTCGCCCCTCTCGAACAGGCGGGCGTGCGGGCAACCGGCCGGCCGGCCGAGCGAGAGAGTCGCATTGCGTCACGCGCCGGCCGGTCCGGGCGCGCGCAGGCCCGGCCCAGCTCGGAGGCGTCGCGCCCGCCACGCCCGAGCGGCGCCGCCCCGGCCAGCGTTTCGGGTCCCGAAGAGGAGGGGCCGGGCGCGCGGCGGCGGCGCGAGCGAGTAAATCAAAGTGGCGCTGCCGAGTCGGCGCGCGGCTACCACTTTTGCGCGGCGCTCGCGGCGTCCGCCGAGGCGCCCGCGAGACGCAAATGGCACCAACAAATCTCGCGCTCGGCGGCCGGGGGCTCTCGAGCGAGCCGGCGAGCGGCCCTCAAGACGTGCGCGCCGCAAGAAAGAGCGAGAGCGAGAGAGAGAGAGGCGTGCGGCGTTGCGTAATGCGCGCGGAATAAGAGGCGAACGTCTGGCGGGAGGCGAGGGGGCGACAAGTCGGTCGAGGTGGGGCTCGAGCGCGAGCTTGAGGGCGAGCTCGGCGCAGTCGAGAGCAGAGCAGAGCCGAGCAGAGAGACGTTCGAGTGGCCACTACGAGGCGGCGTTGCGAGTGCGCGATGGCCAGTCGGCGGCGCTCGGCACTGCTCGTTAATGGCCGAGCGGGTCCGAGAGCGGCCGGCTGAGCTGTGGCCAGGCGCTGGCGCAAGTCGCCGCTCGAGCGCACGAAGGCCGACCGAAGAGCAGAGGCGCGCGCACACGGCCAACGTTACGCAAGTCGGCACGTCGTCGCGAGCCGGCCGGTGCGCGTGGCCGATCGGCGGCAACATCTAAACTGTCGGCGATCGTGGTCGTCGTGGTCGTCGTGGTCGTCGTCTTCCAGTGTCACTTTTGCGTCGCCAGCGATCTGGTGCGCTCGAGCTGGCCCGTCGTCGACGTGCTCAATGACGTCCACTCGCTCACATTCCATTGGCCAGTTTATGGCTCACTTGCCAACTTATCCAATTTAGTGTGTGCACGCGCGCTCGGCTCTGTCCGCGGCCGCCCGAGTGTCGGGACGCGTGTGTGCCTTATCTTATATTTGGATCGCGCACATTGGCCGCCAGACCCTCAGGTTGCGCAACAGGCCCATCGACGTCGGCAATAAAATCCTCGGCCATCGCCGCCGACTCGGACGCGACTTTGGAGGGCGACGGCGCCGACGGAACTGATTCATTTATATCCACCGAGCGCGCGGCTCGCCAGTGTGTCGCCAGTCGTCGGCTCCACCA
>SNVD02006308.1:0-2500 GCA_013180625.2 Boswellia sacra
GAGCCTGCCAACCCACGCCATCCAACCACCACTCACACGCCCGGTGCGTTCACTTGGCAGCAGCACAACCCAACGAACTACAACCCAACAATCGAAACTGTTGAGAATGAAGAAACGTCAAGTCGTGCCGCGCCAGCACCGCGGGACGCGATAGAACATGGAACCACACGAGGGACAATTTTTCGAAGGAGGAGCGCGCAACGTCAAGCACAAGCCGTCATCGACCGAGATAGCCACCCCCGACCCAAGTGTTGCTGCCTGCCACCCTTGCACTACGACTTACAAGCTGCGCTGCGCACAAGAGCGGGCTGGAGCACACCCAATGCACGGGGATGGGAGGGGGGCATCACGCCATGCCTAAGCGATGCTTTCTGCTGCCCTTGCACTACGACTTACAAGCTGCGCTGCGCACAAGAGCTGCCCAAGCACCAGCTCAAGCATGGAGCTCAGTCCCCCCCAGCCCGAGCGTTGCTGCCTGCTGCCCTTGCACTACGACTTACAAGCTGCGCTGCGCACAAGAGCGGGCTGGAGCACACCCGAAGCACGGGGATGGGATGGGGGCATCACGCCATGCATAAGCGATGCTTTCTGCTGCCCTTGCACTACGACTTACAAGCTGCGCTGCGCACAAGAGCTGCCAAAGCACCAGCTCAAGCATGGAGCTCAGTCCACGTTTTTTCGTACTGGGACCCACCACCGATGCCGACAGATGCCGACAATATCCGCTGGAGTTGCATGCCATGCCCACCCAACGCACACACCAAAGCCTGCCAGGGGGCATGGGCGAGGGGGGTGTTTGCATGGCTTGGCCCGGAGGCCCCCCAGCGGAGACTGCATCTCCCCCCTAAAGAGCTTTTTTTAGCATGGCAGCATTATCAGGGGTGGTGCACCATGGTATGTGAGCTGTCACAAGGGGCTGGACGACGGAGCGTTTGTTGGGCGTTGGGGCTGAGAATTTGCGAGGGGAGCAAGAAAAATGGGAGGAATCGATGGGAAAAGAGAGTTGGGGGTTTCGCGCACCGTGGGGGCTTCGGAGTGAATTTTTAGAGAGAGAAAGGGCAAAATTGGAAAAGCGCCCAAACGACGCCGGAGCTAGGTGAAATCTTTTTGGGGGGCTTTGGGAGTCCGAAAATGATTTTAGGTGGCGTTTGATTGAGTTTTGGAAGCGGTTTGGCGGAAGATTTGTGAGGTTGGCACGATTCGCTGCACGTTGGCCAGCAACGGTGCAGCACATTGCTGCACATCATGCAGCATTTGCTGCCCATTGGTGTGCAGCAAGTGTGGCAGCTGGCCTGCAGCGTGCCAGCCGTGGTGCCATGCAGGGGCAATTTTCGAGTTCGCGCTCTTGGCTGATTTTTTGCAAGGACACCGAGCAAAATGCAACCGTGGCACGAATGAAAGCGGAAATTAAAAAAAAAAATAAATTGAAGGTGGAAGGTGGGGCCCACTTGCAAAAAAATTGAAAAAAATGGAAAAAAAATAAAACAATGTTAGTGTAACGAAGAGAAGAGAAACTTGAAGGAAATCGCGTTACTAACTTTTAAAAAACAGAAAACGTGCTGCTGGTTGCATGTTGGGCGCCCATGGCGCTGCCCTTGCTGCACGGATGGGCGCTGGCTAACCTCCCTTGGGGCTTGGTGTTGCCCACGACGTGCCCCTCTTGCTGCAGTTGCTGCACGTTGGGCGCCCATGGTGCTGCCCTTGTTGCGTGGACGGGTGCTGGCTAACCTCACTTCGGGCTTGGGTGTTGCCCACGACGTGCCCCTCGTGCTGCAGTTGCTGCACGTTGGGCGCCCAGGGTGCTGCCCTTGCTGCGTAGATGGGTGCTGGCTAACCTCCCTTGGGGCTTGGGTGTTGCCCATGACGGGCCCCTCGTGTTGCGGCTGTTGCTGCACGTTGGGCGCTCGTGGGGCTGCCCTTGCTGCATCGGTGGGGGCTGGCTAACCTCCTTTGGGGCTTGGGTGCTGCCCGTGGCGCTGCCCTTGCTGCATGGATGGGGGCTGGCTAACCTCCCTGGGGGCGACGATTGCTGCATGCATGGGCGCTGGGTGCTGCATGTGTGGGCGCTGGGTGCTGCATGCATGGGGCGCTGGGGCCTGCATGTGTGGACGCTGGGCGCTGCCTGCGTGCTGCATGCCTGGGCGCTGCGGGCTGCATGCGTGGGGCGCTGGGGCTGCTCGCGTGGGCGCTGGGCGGTGCCCGCGTGGGGCGCTGGGCGCGCCATGGGCGCTGGGCGCGCATGCTGTGCGCGCTGCGCGCTGCCCGCCGTGGGCGCTGGGCGCTGGGCATGCGTTGGTGGGGGGCGCTGGCCCGCGCCATGGGCGCTGGGCGCTGCATGCGTGCGCGCGCTCGATACTTGGGCGCTGGGGCGTGCATGCGTGGGGCGCTGGGCGCGCTGCAAGCGTGGGGTGCTGGGCGCTGCATGCGTGGGCGCTGGGCGCTGCATGCGTGGGGCGCTGGGCGCTGGTCGCGTGGGCGCGCCATGGGCGCTGTGGCATGC
>SNVD02006310.1:0-24393 GCA_013180625.2 Boswellia sacra
TATGCAAGAAGAATTGAACCAATTTGAAAGAAATCAAGTTTGGGAATTAGTCCCTAGACCCAAAAATCATTCTATTATAGGCACTAAATAGATTTTTAGAAATAAAGAGATGAAAATGGCACCATTATTAGAAACAAAGCTAGACTTGTTGCTCAGGATACAATCAAGAAGAAGGTATTGATTTGAGGAAACCTTGCACCGTTGCTAGATAGAATCATTAGAATGTTTTATGCATTTGCATGTTATAAAAAAAAATTTTACATTATATCAAATGGATGTCAAAAGTGCATTTTTAAATGGCTACATTATGGAGGAAGTATATGTAGAGCAACCTCTTGGTTTTCTAAATCATGATTTTCCAAATCATGTTTTCAAACTCAAAAAGGCACTTTATGGCTTGAAACAAGCACCAAGAGCATGGTATGATAGATTGAGCAAATTTTTCATTGATAATGGTTTCGAAATTAAAAAAGTTGATACTACTCTTTTTGTTAAACCAAAAAATGATGATTTATTAATTGTTCAAATCTATGTTGATGATATTATATTTGGTGCTACTAATGTCTCTATGTGTGAGGAATTTTCCAAGTGCATGCAGCAAGAATTTGAAATGAGCTTAATGGGAGAATTAAATTTCTTCCTTGGACTTCAAATCAAGCAATCAATGGATGGGATCTTCATAAATCAAGCTAAATACACAAGAGATCTTCTCAAGAATTTTGGCATGGATAATTCAAGGACATATAACACACCTATGGGTACATTAACCAAGCTTGACAAAGATGAGAAAGGAAAAGATGTTGCAGTAACGAAATATCGAGGTATGATTGGCTCTCTTTTGTATTTAACTGCTAGTAAACCTGATATTATGTTTAGTGTGTGTATGTGTGCTAGATTTCAATCTTGTCCAAAGGAATCTCACCTTAAGGCTGTCAAAAAGATATTTAGATATCTTCTTGGAACCATAAATCTAGGTCTTTGGTATCCTAAGTGTGATAATTTTGATCTAATTAGTTATTCAGATGCGGACTTTGCTGGAAGTCTTCTTGATAGAAAGAGCACTAGTGGCTCTTTGCCATTTTCTAGGACATGCATTAGTCTCATGGTTTAGTAGAAAACAAAATTCTGTTGCCTTATCAACCGCGGAAGCCGAGTATATTGAAGTAGGAA
The DNA here is from genome assembly GCA_013180625.2 of Boswellia sacra. Lineage (NCBI taxonomy): Eukaryota > Viridiplantae > Streptophyta > Magnoliopsida > Sapindales > Burseraceae > Boswellia > Boswellia sacra. The sequence continues at coordinate 1,171 of SNVD02006310.1, forward strand.
GTTGTTGTGCACAAGCTCTTTGGATGAAACAAATTTTTAAAGATTATGGTGTGGTATTTGATCACATTCCCATCAAATGTGATAATACAAGTGCCATTAACATTTCAAAAAATCCCATACAACACTCTAGGACTAAGCATATAGAGATTAGACATCATTTTATTAGAGATCATGTGCAAAAGGTAATATTTCTTTAGAATTTGTTCCCACCGAAAAACAATTAGCCGATATATTTACTAAACCCCTTAGTCAATATATATTTTGCATAATAAGAAGAGAAGTAGTTATGTTGGATATGTCTTAATTTTTGCTTTAATATGATAATCTTTGAATGGTAGCATATGTTAAGGGGAGAATATATTTAGGGGGAGTAGTTAATTTGATTACATCTTTTTGATGATAACAAAAGGGGGAGAAATAGTTGGATTGCTTATATTCATAACAAGTGCCATTCTTTTGCTTATTGTTGATTTTATTTTCATTCTTGATTTTAGATTATATTTTAAAGAAATCAATGGTTTGTCATCATCAAAAAGGGGGAGATTGTTAGCCCTAAGGCTACATGATAATTTTGATGATAACAATACACATTGAATAATTGAGATTTACTAACATGTTTATTTATGTGCAAGAGTAAGATCATTGAAATAATTTTAAAATCAAGAAGAGGCTTATTAAATGAAGTGTTGAAGCTAAGGAGAAGACTACATGTTAAAGGCACCAAAGCTTAAGAACAAGGATTGACTCAAGGAATGTGACACATGAGCAATGTTCAATCAATTGGTCATATATATCTCTACAAATATCCAAATGACGTGATTCTTGATCCTTTGGAAAGCTTACTCAATTTATAACATTTCATATGTTTTAAAGAAATTCAAATTTTAAGTGTAAGATCGTCCAAATCATCATGCAAGTTGAAAGATAAATGGAAGCAGCTGACATGAGCACCGAATACTCTTTTGGACATATCTTGAGCTAGAAAAATAAAATGACTTGATTCTTGTGGCATTAGAAAGATGACTTAATGGGTCACATTTCATATTTTTTGAAGAAATTCAAATTTCAAATGGAAGGCCGACATAATTGACATGCAATTCGGTGGACTGACACAGAGAAGAAAAATCAACTCACATTAGCACCGAATGGTGTTTTGGCCATATCTTAAGATAGAGATATCCAAATGCTTTGATTCTTAATGTTTTGGAAATATTATTCAAATATTCAGATCTTTTTTGTTTTGAAAAAATTCAAATTTCAAACGGAAGGCTGACATAATTATCTTTCAATTTGGTGGACTGACACAAGAAAGAAAAATCAAGTCACATGAGCACCGAATGGTGTTTTCGCCATATCTTGAGCTACAGATATCCAAATGACTTTATTCTTTATGCGTTGGAAAGCTTATTCAAATGTGCAAATCTTTTATGTTTTGCAGATTTTCAAATTTCAAACGGAACATTGACAAAAATGGCAGACAAGATTACGGTTTTTATGGTGGGCAGAAAATTTGGAGATGGTGTCTTCACTTGATTAAGTTCATCTTATTTGCCTATAAAAGGAGCCATTCTCCCATGCATTCAACAAGAAGTGAAGAGAAGAATCCATCAAGCCACAAATAAGAGAAATATCAAGTTTAGAGAGCTTTAATATTCTTTATCTACTCTTTGAAGAGAGTTGTACTTTGTTGTAAAAATTTTCTTTGTTCTTGTATTGTGGTGAGAGTGAGATCTTCTTGTAAAGGATAAAAGTTATCCTTGAGAGAACTATTTCCTTGGTGAGGTTGTTCATCAAGAAGAACTCTTGGTGTGGTGTTATCAAGGATTGAAAGAAGTTTCCTTGGTGAGGTTGTTCATCAGAAGAACTCTTGGTGTGGTGTTACCAAGGGTTGAAGGAAGTTGCCTTGGTGAGGTTGTTCATCAAGAAGAACTCTTGGTGTGGTGTTATCAAGGGTTGAAGGAAGTTGCCTTGGTGAGGTTGTTCATCAAGAAGAACTCTTGGTGTGGTGTTATCAAGGGTTGGAAGAAAATGTCTTGGTGAGGTTGTTCATCAAGCAAGTTGTAAAGATTTCTACAACTTAGTGGAAAGCTTAGCTCGTGGAGCTAGGAGCCCGTGGACGTAGGCAAGGTTTGCCGAACCACGTAAATTGAGTTTGCACTCTCTCTATCCCTTTCCTCTTTACATTTACTTGCACTTGTGATTGTTCCTTATTATTATTCTCTTGATTACATATTTGATAACTTCTAATTTCATCTTCTTCACCTTCATTCTCAAAGAAAGAGTAAACTAATTTTGATTTTCAAGAAAAGTTTTCTAAATCCGTTTTGATAAATAAAAACCCAATTCACCCCCCCTCTTGGGTTGCCATACCTGGGTCAACATTCCCCCCTCAATTCAATAAAGCTGACATAACATTTTGACATATGGACACACGAGAGAGTCAAATTTTAGTTAGGCGCAAAAAGTATCGTATGATATGAAAAAGATAACAGAAAACAATTACATTTGTTGTAACAACAATATCTGGACATCATATAAATCATTCTAAAGAAGCATATTTTAGGGCTGTTTATAATCTTCATATGAAAGCTGTTTACCTTTATTTTTCAATTCATTGAGAGGTCAAAATATTATTTTGACATATTTGTTAAGAATTAATCACATTGGATTATAAATACAGTAGATTTTACACAATATAGAGGTAGCTCTTTTCATTTGAGTGGGTGACCTCAATATATTTCTTAAATACTTTGAGGTTACTCTTAATGATGGCTTTCACGCATCATATATTAATAGCCCTCTCTGTATTTTTCATTTTAAACTAGTATCTTAACATTCACACAGTTTTATACTATAGCTTACACATGCTTAATTAGAAGAAAACTTATTATATGACAGATATAATTAATATTACAGCACGTAATGCTTATTCAAAAAATTGACAGATGCCTAAGGCCTTTCTTAGATTCTCAAATCTTGCTATATCCAATGCCTTAGTGAACAAGTCAGCTAATTGTTTATCACTGGAGATGTGTTCCATGTGTATCACCTTAGACTCTACAAGTTCCCTTATAAAATGGTATCTTATGTCAATGTGTTTTGTTCTATAATGCTGAACAAGATTTTTGAAAATGTTTATAGTACTAGTATTATCACAAAATACTGTTATGGGTTTTTGTTCAATGCCATAATCACTCAGCATTTGCTTCATCCATAGTATTCGTGTGCGACAACTTCTTACTGCTATGTATTTAGCTTCAGCAGTAGATAAAGAGATGGAATTCTGCTTTTTGCTGTGCCAAGAAACTAAGTTAGTACCGAGATAAAAACATCCACCTGATGTGCTCTTCCTATCATGTGCATTTCCTGCCCAGTTAGCATTACTAAACCCTGTAAGATAATCATTTGTATCTTTAGAAAACCATATCCCATAATCATCGGTTCCATGTACATATCTTATGATTCTTTTAGCTGCTGCTAGATGTGACTTTTTGGGATTTGCTTGAAATCTTACACAAAGTCCTACACTAAAACATAAGTTTGGTCTACTTGCTATGAGGTATAACAAATTGCCAATGATGTTTCTATATAAACTTGCATCAACCTCTTTTCCTGCATTGTTTTTTGAAAGTTTCAGGTTAGTACTGATAGAAGTTTTCATTGGTTTTGCATTCTCAAGTCCAAATTTCTTTACAAGGTTTTTAGCATATTTTGATTGAGATATGAATATCCCATCATTCATTTGTTTAACCTGTAATCTAAGAAAGAAATTTAATTCTCCTACCATGCTAATTTCAAACTCTTCATTCATCAACTTAACAAACTCATTAGTTTTGCTTTTGTTAGTTGATCCAAACATGATGTCATTTACATATACTTGAGCAACAATAAAATAGTTAGATGCATGTTCGATAAACAAAGTCTTATCATTGTTGCCTCTACTATAACCTCTATTGATCAAAAAGTTTGTCAATCTTTCATACCAAGGTCTAGGCGTTTGTTTGAACCCATACAAAGATTTATGCAATTTGTATACAAAATTAGGATGTTTCGTATCTTCAAATCCCTTAGGTTGTTGAACAAAAACTTCTTCATTGAGATCGCCATTTAAAAAGGCTAGTTTAACATCCATTTGGTACAATTTAAAATCAAGCAAACAAGCAATTGCAAGTAGTAATCTGATTGACTCAAATCTAGCTACTGGTGCAAAGGTTTCATCAAAGTCTATGTCTTCTATTTGTGTGTAAATTTGTTCTACTAGCCTAGTCTTATTTCTTACTACTTGACTAATTTCATCAGTTTTATTTTTGAATATCCATTTAGTTCCAATGACATTTGCATTTTCTGGCCTAGGAACTAATTCCCATACTTCATTCCTTTTAAACTGATTAAGTTCATCTTGCATTGCCTAAAACCAATCATCTTCTTTTAAAGCTTCTTTCACATTTTTTGGTTCAACTAATGAAACATAACATGCAAATCTTACCTGATTTCTTATCTTGCTCCTAGTTTTTATCATACCATATGGTGTTCCATTGATAGAGCTGGTTGGATCTGCCTTCTGTATCCAAGTAGGTGAATCTTTTCTTTTTTCTTCGTTTCTAATTGAGTTTCTGTTCATATCTATATTGTCAAATATCACTGTTATGCCTGATGTAACAGTAGTTGTTTTCTCTTTCATAACTGAATCCTTTCTATTGTTATTGCTGTCTAATACTAATCTTTTTGCATTCTTTGTGAAGCTGGTTATGCTTTCTTGTGTGAGTACTTTGCATAATCATCCAGATCATTAAATACTACGTTTGTAGATTCCATGATTGACTTAGTTCAAAGATTATAGACTTGAAAAGCTTTGCTATTCTATGCATATCCCATAAAAACTCCTTCATCACTTTTTGGATCTAATTTTCCTAACTGCTTCTGTCATTTAAGATGTAATGCTTGCATCCAGAAACATGAAAATATTCAAATTAGGTTTTCTTCCTTTCAAAATTTCATAAGGTGTCTGGTTAGTGCCAGGTCTTAAAAAAACTCTATTTGAAATATAACAAGCGGTGCTTATTGCTTAAGCCCATAGCCTTTTGGTCAACTCATTGCTATTTAGCATCACTCTAGCCATCTCTTGAAAGTTCTGTTTTTTCTTTTCATAATGCCATTTTGTTCAGGAGTTTTGAGAGCTGAAAATTCATGTTCAATTCCATGATATTTGTAAAAGACAGTATAGCTAACATATTCAAACTCCTTGCCATGATCGCTCCTTATTCTCACTATCCTGCTAATGTTCCTGTTTTGCTCATTTTCAAGCTTAAAGATTCCTGAAAGCTTCAAAAGTGTCAGATTTTTCTTTAATAAAATCAACCCAAATATATTTAGAGAAGTCATCTACACAAACAAATATGTATCTTATACCAGCAATGCTTTCAATTTACATAGGACCCATAAGATAGCAAATCAAGTATTTTGGATGTGCTAAGATGTGAGATTGATTTGTGTGCATTTCTAATTTGTTTTCCCATTTGACATGGTCCATAAATTTTATTAATTTTGTCATCAAGTTTAGGAACTCCTTTGACAGCACATAGCTTAGTTAATTTAACCAAGTCTTTGTAATTTAAGTGTCCTAATTTTTGATACTGCAATTTTAAATCCGAGATCCCAGCATGAAATGCAATTTTTATCAAATAACAATTATCCGAATATCTATTTCCTTCTAAAATGCATTTACTAAGATTGTCTAAAACCATGCATTTGTTTTGTGTGAAATTAACAATATACTTGCCATCACATATCTTACTAAAACTAATTAGATTAGCTTTCAAACCTTCAACCAGCAAGACATTTTGGAAGTTGGGTAGGCCTTTGACATTCAAAATGCTTTTGACATTCAAAATACCTTTGCCAATGATCTTATTCTTTGTTTCATCTTTATAAGTGGCATTTCCTTCCCTTCATGTTTCAAAATCTTTCAAAAACTATTTATTTCCAATCGTGTGCCTCGAATAACCACTGTCAAAATACCACAAATCTTAGAAGAATGCTTAAGTGTAGTAGAAGCAACTTTGTAGACTATCTTCTCTTTCTTAACCCACTGCAGTTGTGTCTTTGGTAACAGTTTAAACTGTTTTGACATTTTATGCAAAAGATTCAACATTTTAAAACACCTATGTCTAATATGCCCTTTGGTACCACAAAAATAACATGTTAGAATGAATTTTCTAACCTTTTTAGGATTGGATTTGAAAGAGCTTAGAGGGGAAACAAATGCTTCATTGCTTTTTGAACTAAGACTCGACCTTTTTGAGTTAGGTTCAGAATTTTTGCCTGATATAGAAGTTTTTACAAATACTGTTGTTGATGAGGATGCAACATTACCTTCTGTATACCTCAATCCATGTTTGTTAGAATTGTCTCTTCCAAGATTCAAGACTTGATTAAGTTTAGCTGACCCAATTCTAAGTTGATCAATACAGCTTTTACTCTCAATCAATTCTGTTGTAATTTTCTCAATGTGCGCTGTTTTGTCTATCAAAGCAAGCTCCAATTCTGTGATACAGTTTTTAGTATAAGATTTTTTACATTTCAGCACTTCAATCTCTTTCTTCAAAGTTTTGATTTCTTCTTTCTGACTCAGCCATTCACTATAGAGTGCATTGTATGTTTCTTGCAACTCTTCATAGTATTCTGGATCATCTTCTATATCTGAATGATCATCATTGGTTCTGTAGTTTTCTGTTATGTTGGTCATAACAACTTTCCCTTTATGAGCTGCAGATGTTGTAAATGCAACAAAATTACTTATGCATTCTTGATCTTCCAAATCAAGTTCTAATTCATCATTCTAAGTAGCTGTCAAGCCTTTGTTCTTCTTTTTGAAATTAGCACATTCAAATTGAATATACCCATAACCAGAACATTCATAACATTGAATTTGTCCTTTCTTGTCAGGTTGCTTCAATTTCTTCTTGTCATTCTCCTTGTTGAATTTCTTGAACTTGTCTTCATTTGAGTTTGATGGTTTTCCTTGATTCTTTTTTCTAAAATTCTTTTTCATGAACTTGACATAATTTTTTGTTAGAAAGGCGATCTATTTAGAATCAGTTTCATCAAGCTCATCATTACTTTGATCGTCAAATTTTTCAGTTTTAACATTAAATTTTAGACTAAAATTTATCTGGATCAGATCTGATTATTTTGCTAACAATTTTTGCATCAGTAAAGTTCTTGCCAAATCTCATCCTCATGCATTATCAAGTTCTCAAATTATGAATTTAATCTCATCAATTTAGATCTTTTAACAAGAGTAGTAACTTCATGTTTTACCTCAAGAATGTCCCAAGCCTCTTTAGCCACTTTGCATCTTGAAATCTGTCCGAAGTTATTCAAGTCCACAGCAGCAAAAATTGCATTAAGAGCCTTTGAGTTCCAGCTTGAACGTCGGTATTCTTTATCAGTCCATTCCTCCTCAGGTTTGGGTTCAGAATCACCAAAAGCATTCAATCTTGTTGGTGGTATCCATCCTTTAAGCACACTGGTCCATGCCTTGTCATCAAGAGATTTGATATACATCATCATTCTTACCTTCCAATATGAATAATTACCATCATCAAGAATAGGTAGTTGAGTTTCGAATCCTCAATTACGAATAAACTTCATTTCTCCAAATCAATGTGATCTTTTTTTCACTTGTATGTTAGTAAACCTACTCTGATACCAATTGTAAGATTTGGAAGTATGAAGTTATGGGCAATAAAATAGTAAATTGTAATATAAAATGACACAAGAGGATTTTACGTGGTTTGGTTATAAAACCTACATCCACGGATAGCTTTAGAGTTGCAATTCATTAAGTTCTTGTTTGTACAATCTTTAAAATCGTTTGCAGTGTTGACTCACTCTCACGCATTGATCTAATCTTTGTAAAACAAAATCCCTCTAAGAACTTAAACTCTAGTGACACTGTCCACTCTCTATCGCTAACAACTTAACAACACACTGTTAAGAAAAATATAACCACGTTGTCTGACACTGAATTACAAAAACACTCAACTCGCAAGTTCTCTCAAGTGTATACTAACTCAGACAGACTTAACTAAAATTTATGCATGATCACAACTTCTCATATATGAATAAGACACTCATAAAATAAAATCAAAGAAGTATTCCAATTTGGGTTGAAGCTCTTCTCTTAATTCTTGGAATGCGGTGACATACACCATCAACATATAAGTTATGTAAACATAACATTATATGTAGTGAGATGCCCGATTGTAATCTCTTTAAAATCCTGTTAAAATCTTAATCAAACTCAAATTAGAATAAAGACCAATACTTTAAGAAGTGATATAAGTAACTTCTAAATGAAATATGACACAAATAAATATATCCCTAATTTAACTAGGATATATCAAATAATATCCTAATCTAAAGAGATATTCATTATGAATCAAATACTTTCTTAAATTATACTTCTAGAAACAGTAAAATAAGAAGTAATATAACATTATAGTTTTATCACAAGTTGATCCAAAATTATCATATGCATGACACATGCAAGAGTGTCCACATTAACACCAACACTTACTTTGCATGTGATATTTTTTGGGGGCACGACCTGACCACCAGGTATAAAAATAAAATATTTTATTAAATTTATATAAAATAAAATAAAGTAAAATAAAATATTTTTTTATAAATTTTAAATTAATTGCTCATCAAGAATCTAGAATTTAACTTTCTTTTAATATTGTAAATGCATATAAACATAAATATTTTCCAACAAAACATACTCACATAGGTTTTCAAAGAGTAAAAAAATACACTTTATACTTTTTAAAATAAGTAATCAGTTCTCAAATTAAACTATGAAAAACAAAAAATAATTATAAAGTGTAAACAAAATAACTAAAACAATCAGTATATTATATATATATATATATATATATATATATATATATATCACACAAATATCTAAACTTAAATCTTTAATATATTTGTCTTTTTTATTAATAAAAATATAAGTTGAGTAATTAAATCAAATAAAGATTGTTGAGTCCATCCAATTACAAAATATAATAATTATTTTATTATTGAAAAAATTAGGATGGTGGAAAGGGCCAAAAGAATTTTTATCAAGAACCATTTTAAAGGTTATAGCCTACAGGGAATGGGTTAAAATTTGTAGGGTTCAAAAAAAATTTTTACCAAGAAAATCTTTTACATAAAAGGGTAATTAATAATAAAAAAAAACCTGAAGTGAGAATGTAATTAACCAAAAATATATTGTGTTTTCACTTTGTCATAGATTTCTAATTCCCTATTATTGGCCATACCCTTTCCTTTTCAGCTAACTCCTCCTACTAGTAGGAATGACAATGGGTTGGTTTTGAACTGGTTCCATTAGGAACTAGAACTAGTAGCGTTAAGAAATTTTGGAACCAAAATCGACATAGAATCATTATGGTTCTAACTTTTATGACCTAGAATCACTACAAGAAGAATGGGCTTATACTGTGCCCATTTGCGATGGTTTTTAAAAACCACAGTAAATGGCCCACAGACAAAGCTTTTTACGGCGGTTTCAAAACCACTGTTTAAGTGGACAAAAACCCCTAAAATTATTTTACCCTAATAGCGGAAATTTTGCATCAAATTATTTCAATCTCCCTCTCATCTCTCTCGCGTTTTCTCCCTCTCATCAAATTCTTGAATTGCAACCTTGTCTTCCCTGCTTTGACCCCATTTCCTCGGTCGTGCTAAGCTTCCCTATTTTGGAGTTGCCTTTCTCTGCCAAGCTTCTTGCCTATTTTGGAGTTGCATTCTCTCTGCCAAGTCGAGCATCTTCAAGAGTAGGAGAGCGACTGGACCAGCCAACTCTAACTCGACCAACTCCTAAGAGAAAGAAAGAAGGAAGAAGGAATTGTAGATCCAGTTGCTAAGAGAAAGAAGGAAGATGTCAAAAGCGAGGAGATCATTAGAGTTACTCTTAAGGTAAGTTGCAGAGATAGAATGAGTTAGACAGAATATGTGTTTATAAATTCGCTTTGAATTTCTTGTTCTGGGCTGAATATTTTGTTTTTTTCTTTTTGTTTGCTAGTATTGATTTGCTTTAAAGTGACCACATGAGTAAATTTTGCATTTTGGAGATAGAATTTCATTGCTATTACTGATTATTAGAAACTTTGATATGAGGTTTCGTGTTGTTAATTTGCTAAAGTTGGTAAATTTGGGTGTCATTTGGATCTATATTAGCGAAAGAAATGATTGAAATGTGTCTTCTGTGAGATTAGATGACGATGACTATCTCTTACTTAATTTGATAGGTAATGAAATTTTTATCTCCTATAATAATCTCTTTAATGCTGACATTGACTTGAGGGAGTTATATATAACATTAGTTATTAAGTTTGTTGGCCAGTAAAATATTTTAATATAAACTACCATAGGATAAAATTAAATAACCAAAAATCTTGGCATGTCTGCGATCATGATTGTAGGAATATCAAGGGAAGGGATGTGTGGGTATCATGAATTCGAATTTTATATGCGAATAATTTGTGGAAGAGTAGTGCAGGTCACATGATTGAGAGATTGGTCAACTATCAAAATCTTAGAAAAGAAACATGAAAATCTCTTCTCTGGATAAAATTAACTTGCATTTCAAGGATGAATCTACCAATTTCCTAGATGAAGCCAACAAAAATACAAATTTCTTTTACTTTTACAGTACCTATACCACTTTATACGTTTTCTCTTGGCAAGTCATGTTGCAAAGCTGTTGAATGTCATCTTGCTATAAAATCTTAAATACAGTATCTTATGGAATACATAAAACTCAGATCAAATGATATATGAAAACCAAGATGGTCTTGTTCTATGCAGGTCTTAGTGTACAGAAGATCAAAGAAGTGCTCTCTCATGCTTTATCACATTAGGAAAAAAATTTCGATGAAACCCCTTCTGATATTACTAGTAGTTTCTGAAAAGATTGTGGATTTTGTCTCCAATTAATTGGTATGAGAAATCTTCAAATTAGGGAAAAATGATACAATGAATTCTAGAATGATTGGTTCAATCTCCTCCTTGCATGTTGTTTCTAATCATAGTAGCATTTGTCAGACATCACCTGCTATGCTAACAATTTATTTGGTAATTCTAGCAATATTTATTAGCCGAAATCTACAAAGATCCAAGTTGGATCCTACCATTGCAGAGAATGGTGGGATCATATATACCATTGGTTTAAGATTTAAGCATTTTATGGCTAAAAGTTCTGATCTTCATCAACTAATGAACTCATTACCAATTTACTTTGTCAACACTTAACCAATTGAAGATTTTAACTCCTATAATAGTACCCTAGTCCTGCGCCTTAAGAGTACTCTTTTTTGTTATATTAGATCAGAATAGATTCCTTTATTCCCTTCAATATTTGACGAATTAATTGGTACACAGAACTGTAGAAAACAAAAGAAAGAAAGAGGATAAGAATCATTGAATTTGTATCAACTTTATTTTGTTATATTCAGAGAATACACAGTATTAATCCAGATTTTCTTTTGTTTTTCACCTACTCTCCCTTTTAGTGTCTTGTTTGCCTTGCCTTGCCATGCCATGCCATGAGTACTGAAAAGCGCGAGATATCATATACTATATATTATAAATTTATGATCCAATGCTGTAGAAACAATAAGTAAGATTGATAATTGAATAGCTTTTGTAGAAATCTCCCTGACAGCCAACTACACATGATAATATGCTTTTTTTTTTTTAAATTGTTACCATTTGCGTATTGGTTGAATGTATAGATCCTTTCTATTTTATATTCTATCTGAAACGAATTCAGGCTTTGGGTTTTCCATTATATGCGGAAGGGGGTGTGGTATAAGCCAGATCTCTCTCTCTCATCTTTATATGAAAATGTTTGTTTGGAATAGAGGAGTTAGCAGTCTTTTTCTATCCAAATTCAAAGCCACATGAATGTGAAATAGGGCCAATTACAGACAGCCACTTGGGTGGACCTTCACCCTATGATGCATCAACACCATTTTTGCTTCCCTGTTATGCTAGAGTCTGGATTCTTCCATCTCATCTCATCATCTCATAATCTCATCTCATGCTCTTATTGATGTTTAATTTATTACTAAATAATTGTGGCCCCTGTGATTGATAACCAATGCTTAGGCTTAAATGTCATCTCAAATCATTAGAACCTGTCTTTGCTAGAAGGAAAGTCTTAGCCTCCTAGAGTTAAATCCAACAGAGTTGGGCATTCTTGGTTATAACAAGTCTATCATATGTGAATGTAGTCTCATTATAAAATCTCATGAAATAAAGGACAATAGACTTTTGAGTTAAAAAAAAAATCCAATATGAAGATATGTTGATGCTCAGTAGATATTAATTATCAAAAAATAAAAAAAACTTATGTGATCAATATTTGGAAGACTTAGTCTTGATGCTGGGAATTTAATTTACATCAGACAGTAGATTGTATGATGGTTCAGCTATTATGTGAATCTTTGTTGTAGTTTCTTGTAATAAAAAATGGAATTACATTTTTCTCATCGATTCTGCATCTAAAATTGCATGTTGCTCTTTGTGCAGCTATTTGCATTTGATATAGTCAACAAGTATTTGTCAGCCAAACCTGGGGAAAAATCAAAATTCCCTTTTCCCGCCTCATTAGTTGCAGGGGCCTGCGCTGCAGTTAGCTCAACTTTATGCACATATCCACTTGCGTTGGTCAAGACTCGATTAACTATACAGGTATTTACACTAATTTGAAATCCAGTTCTGGTCTCAAGTATGATGTTTATGTGTTCTAGGTTTTGTGAATTTTACAGAGAGATAATAAAACCATTGTAGCCCACTAACCCGAAAAATAAAAACATTGTAGCCCACTAACATAAAAAGAGACATTAGCCCACTAAATTTCTAACTTTTGGGCCCACCAGAACCTATAAGGTCTTATTTGCCCATGCATGTTTGTCTTTAGAAGATAGCTTTCCCTTACCAGTTGAACAACACCGTTGTATGTGATCCCTATCAAACCCCATAGTGATATGGATGTAAGGTTAGTGATACATTTTGCTAAAGATATTTTGTACAATCCATTATCAGTTATTTAACAACCCAAGTGGCTCTTTGAACTGAAATACAATAAGAGAAAATCAGAAACTGAAAATATAAAGAACTGGATTGGCACATGTTTATTTTGATTTAGGTATACATCAAATAGTCTCAAATTATGTATATGACATAAAGATAACTGTGAATAGTTATTATTCGATAAACAAGGATTCATGTCCAACCAATGCAAGCCTTTTTTCTTTCTTTACTAGCCAAATAACCTATTCGCTATCACAAATTTGAAAACTTACCTTGTCATATTCAGCAAAGTTTCTTGTCTTGATTTTTAGTATGAATTTGCAATATTAGGAATTAGAAGAAACACAAAAAAGGATGATAGAAAATAGATCACATCCCCCTTCTCAATAATGCTTAACTTGCACGTTAGCTAGATCATGAAGTGCCTACCATAGAACTTGCATTGTACCTCAGTCTAGCCTGAAAAGGACACATAAATTTGCCAGTTGCCCATTGGATCAATTTTTATCTGTTGTTCCCTTACTAAAAAAGTAGAGTTTGGAAATATTTCCTACCACAATCAGATTTAAACCTTGTCATATATATATTCACTTTTTTCACCACTTCTTGAGGAATGGCGGTCAATTAGGCTAGAGGGAATGATACACATTTCTAAACTTTCCTAGCTTAACAGCCACAACCTGTTCCCCTGCATCTACCATTGTTACTGGTGTGGCAATTCCATCTTCTTTTCTTGAAATTTCATAAGTTTTTTTTACTATAGCAGCACTTTCTATATCAACACTTTTTGTTTAACTAAACTAAACTCAAGTCCGATTTCATCTATTACAAAGAATAATGATATGTTTTGCTGATGATTAATGTTCTATTTCAAGTGGCATAAAGTAGTCACATGTTGGAGGTGTCTTTTTAAGTTAAGCATTAGGGAGAATTGTTCATGCATATAACCTAAATTATTGCCAACTGCTCAAATATCTTATATTGGTTACTAATAGATGTATGTTGAGTATTTTCTCAATATATATTCAACGATGGACCACTGGTTTATTAAGTAATATATCTGGTCGAGTTTATTTTTATAAAGTAGTATTTTTGTTTTGTTTTTGGTACCTGATTGAGATTGAAAATTAACTTGTGTGTTTATTTGAAAGATTATCATTTCAGCATTTGAATAATAAACTAGTGATGCATATATTATTATTAAATTAAATTACAAAAGAGGGTAAGGCAGCTTAGCTGATTCAGTTCAGAGTTTTGTGATATATTATCAATGTACTGATCCAATGCAAGGAGTGTTTTCTATTTGTTGATTTATATATCGAATATGGGGATTTGGATCAGTTGAGTCCTTCAGAGTTGTCTTGCACATTCTTCATCTTTTTATTCTATTCTTTAGTGGCTGTTTTTATTGTCTTCTTTAGAATTAGAATTATATTTGATAGTATTCCTTTCTCTCTGAGTTTGGGAATATTGCTTCATTGAAGTTAATGAATTGTATATAGTGGTGAATACATTCTTTACTTGCTTGCTAGAATTTGATCAGGACATTCTTTGCTTGATTGCTAATATGCAATATTCTCTTTTGGTTCACTTGTGTGAGAAGTGGGTAGAAGATGAGATCAAGGCATATGAGTATTTAATAACCTTGTAAAGTTTTCTGCCTAAGGCCTAGTAATTAGATGTAGTAGCTAGTGTCAAGGCCTCGTGAGTTGTGCTAGATATGAACTTACGTCCAATCATTAGTAATTTGAGTTTGTTAGTGTAGTAATTATTGAAAAAAAACCTATATAATTATTGAAATTGATTTACTATATTTGATCTTGTTTACTCAAGTCCAATTTCATGACCCACTACCACTAGACTTATTCATGCCACATTCCATGACTTAAATGGCCTCATATCACCAACTCACCAATCCTGCTTTCCCTTAATGACCATCCATCCATCTAAAAATTAAAAAAACTAGCATCTATTATAGTTAGGGCATGCACAACATATCCATCAATGCATGGGCCACCATGTTTATTAGTTCCATTTTCTTCCAGAAGAGAAAAGACAAGTCAAGTTAGTTTCGTCCATATTCAAATACAACATATCTTGACTATGACTTGGTTGAGTCATAATTAAGTAGCGCACATGATCAATAACTTGCTTTCTTTCTTCCTTCCCTCAACTGTCTGCGTTTCTGCAGTAGCCACGCATAGGTTTGTGTTTCCATTCGATTAAAATAAAGCTACATAATCTGCCACTCTCAACATGTAGAAACATATTTAAGAGCTTAGTGGAAACATTGTTTACAATGAAGATACAATCACCACACAAGTGTGAAGTGTGCTAAGTTGCAATTGCATTATATATATAATAATATTATGGTAAGATCGGATGTATTAAACAAATATTAACATTATTAGCCCACTTCGTACACATTTGTCTCTTCCATTATTCATGCATGCACCACACACTCTCTCTCTCTCTCTCTTTCAAAAACATTTGAAGATGTCGTGAGGGTAAAAATGTTTTCTCTTCCAACTTAGGATAATTATTGTTTTAGCTTATCACACTGACTAAATAATTGATATAAATTTCTCTATCATATGCAGGACGAGTGCTGTGCCTTATCTTGCTAGTTTTTTCTCTCACACAAAGTTTCTATCTACCTGTTTCATTTTTAGTGTGTTAAAAAGGTATGAAAGCATTAATAGTTCAAGATTTTATAATTTCATTTTAAACCCATAAATTAATTATGTTTGCTATTGAGAAACAAACTTGGTTATTGGTGTGTGAGATATATTCATTAGCAGAAATCTTAACTATGTTGCAGTTTGTGGTTTAGGAGATTTGGGAAACCGAAACCAAACTAATTAGATAAATGGACTGAATCAAATTGCAAAATATCTGCGGTTAGGCAACTATCTTAAAGAGAAGAAATAGTTAAATGTCACTCTATTCCACAAGAAGTGAATGTCTTCTTCGATAGTATGTTCAAATATAAGCTTATTGTTCTTAACCAAAAACTGACAGATTTCTACTTGTTGAGCTGATTATGGTTTTTAGGTTTCTGTATTTGAAATAGGTTTTAGTATGTTCTAAGATTGCAAATTTTAACAAGCCAGCTCATACTTAGCCAAAACATTATAAAGCAGCCCATTTAAACAAGCCCACACTTACCCAAAACAGGACAAAACCAGCCCAACTAGTCCAATTTAAACCAAAGAAGAAGGTTTACAACGGTTGTTTCACATAAAGTACAGATCCCGCTTCTATACTTTGTTATGAATATTATGTTTTCTTATGTTCGTTGAAAAGTTTCTTAACATTGTTATATTCAATTGTTATTCATGCATATAAGCTTAGACCCCGTTCAAGAATTATTTTTTGACATATATCTTTTTTCATTTTCATTGAAAGATGACAACGAAGAGTGTATGTCTAGTAATGATTCTTGAATTGTCCAGATTTGGACAGTTCAAGCATGCATAAGTTTGTATTGTAAATTAGTTGGTAATGTTTTGTTCCATCTTATCAGAAAATTTGGTTACATGTCCTCATGTTCTCTCAGTACATAATAGATGATTGTTTGTTTTGTGTTAATTTTTGAACATCGAGGCACATGCATTCAATCAACTATATATATGTGTACCTGGAGAACTATAGGGAAATGCTACCGAATTTTCTATTAAGATGGAGCAACTTGTGACCACTAGTTTATGGTACAAACTTTTGCATTCTTCAATGGGATATGACCACCAACCTTGTAGATAAATGTTTGCAACTAGGTTTCATATTGTATTTATTCACTTGTGCATGAATAAATTTGTATTGATATAAGCATTGTTGTTATTACTTTTGAGAGAAATTCTCATGGATAAGAGTTGGATTGACTTACCAAATCGATGTTGTTGAGCATATTTCACTGGGGTGGAGGGATTTCTAAATTTTGCCTTTGGTAATTTAGTGAATGACAATAGAATATTATGTCCATGTAAGAAATGTCACAATTGATATCTTATGGATAGATACACAGCAAGGGAGCATTTAATATATAATGGGGTTTTAAGAACGTACAAGAGGTGGACCTTACATGGTGAACAATATACACCTATAGAGTCTGACCAACCTAACCAACATTTTGAGGTTGGTTGTGATTCTACAAGGGGTGATGATATGGTTGGAATGATACATGAGGCCATGGGGATTCCGAATAATGCCTTCGGTGAAGGTAGTAGTTGTCTATTAGATAGTGAAACTGAAACATATTTAAAGCTACTTGAGCAGGCAGAGTGTCCCTTGTATCCGGGTTGTGAAAATTTTACCTCCCTTTCATTTATTGTTCAACTTTGGCAACTTAAGATGTTACACGGATGGACCAACAAATCAGTGACAAAGTCACTAAAACTTTTGAAGAAGGCCTTTCTTGACCAAGTCAAAATTCCTTCTTCATATTATGAAGCACAAAAGATAACTACTGACTTAGGGTTTACGTATAAGACTTGGGATGCTTGTCCTAACAATTGTGTGTTGTTCAGTTGTGAGTTTGCAAATTTGTATAGATGTTGCATATGCCAAATGTCTCGCTTAAAAACTTTGATGAGTTGAATGATGCATCAAATTCGTATGGGAAGATAGTTGCAATACAAGTTAGATACTTTCCATTAAGTTCTAGGTTAAAAAGATTATTCATGTCCTAAAAAACTGCTTCTCTTATGCGATGGCATACAGAAGATCGCATTAAAGATGGTGTTCTTAGGCATCCGGCTGATAGTCTTTGTTGGAGAACTTTTGATGAAAGAAATCCAGATTTTGTTGCTGATTGTTGTAATGTCAGACTTGGCTTGGCAGCCGATGGATTTAATCCTTTTAGGACTATGTCTATAGCACATAGTACATGGCCTATTGTGTTAATGCCGTACAACTTGCCTCCTTGGTTATATATGAAAGAAAGTTTTTTCATATTGTCTGTACTCATTGATGGTCCCAAAGGTCCTGGGAATAAAATTGATGTCTATATGCAACCACTGATTGAGGAATTGAAAGAATTATGGAGTGAAGGTGTACTAACCTATGATGCATCGTGTCAACAAATGTTCAAGCTACATGCAACATTGTTATGGACAATCGATGACTTTTCAGCATATACGAATCTATCGGGTTGGAGTATAGAAGGGGAGAAAGCATGTCCTTGTTGTTTAAGAAATACGATTTCCAAATGGTTGTCTCATAGTAGGAAATTTTGTTATATGGGTCATCGACGATATTTACCTACTACTCATAGATGTCGAAAAGATAGGATTTCCTTCAATGGTAGAGCTGATATGGGACCTGCTCCATCTCAATTATTTGGTTTTGATATAAAATAACAAGTACAAGATACACTAACTAAATATAAGATAGAAGATCTTCAACGGAGAATGAATAATCCCCAAAATCAGGCAAACATCTCGAAGAAGAAAAGTATTTTCTTTGAACTACCATATTGGGAGCATAACTTGATTAGACATAATCTTGATGTCGTGCATATTGAGAAGGATGTCTGTGACAATATACTATGGACATTGTTGGGGGATCCTAGGAAATCAAAAGATAATTTGAAGGCTTGCTTTGATTTAAAGGATATGAAAATTAGAAAAGCATTGGATCCTCAAGAACGGGGGGCTAACAAATTATATTTACCTTCTGCATGCTTCTCAATGATCAAAGAAAATAAAGATGTCTTTCTTAGGATGTTGAAAAAAGTGAAGTTGCTAGATGATTATGTATCAAATATCTCTCGTCGTGTTCAGATGAAAGAGTGAAGCATTTCAGGTTTGAAAAGTCATGACAATCATATACTGCTACAAGAACTGCTTCCTCTTGCTGCTTGAAGAGCATTACTGAAAAATGTTGTTGCCACCTTGATTGAGTTGGCAAACTTTTTTAAGCAATTGTGCTCAAAAGTGAACACTAAAGAAGATTTAAATAATATTCAAGATAGAATGGTGCTTACATTGTGTCATCTTGAGAAAATCTTCCCACCTTCATTCTTTGATATTATGGAGCATTTGCCTGTTCGTCTTGCTCAGGAGGCATCATTAGCGGGACCAATTCAATTTAGATGGATGTATCCAATTGAGAGGTACTATGAACTACCATGTTAATGTCTTTTAATTTTCATAAATTATATATGAATTGATTGGTATTTATAAATTTCGTTGGTTTTCCAGGTATTTGCTAACTCTGAAGAGATAAATGCGTAATCGTGGACATCTGAGGCTTCTATTGCTAAAGGATACCTAATGGATGAGTGCACAAACTTTTGTTCAAGATATCTTGATGAAGTGGAAACTAAACTCAATCGAGGACCTCGAAATAAAGATGGTACCTCTGATGAAGGACAACAATTCGAACTTGATCATATCTCTTGGGTTCAAGCACATAGATATGTGCTAGTCAATACAACTTTTATTGATCCATTTCGAGAGTAAGATATGCATAATTTTCCTTCGTTATCTCACTCTTTTTGCTATACAACTAAGTTAAGGTACTTTTATCTCTTTTTGATATCTTCCAATGTCTTCTTACACAGAAAACATCTTAATCAAATTCATAATGAAATGCCTCATTCTTCTATTCATGAAATTCAAAAAGAGCATAACAGAAAATTCCACGAATGGTTTTGAGATCATGTAAGTGCTAGAAATTAGTTAATATTTTGTTGCTATAGGGATTTTTGTTGCTAACTATTTGTGTTTCCATAGGTTCACTCCTTACAAGAGACCTCAAATGTATCATTGTCTGAAGAAATCATTCATTTAGCTAATGGCCCTAAATGGGGTGCACGTAGCTATAAATCTTATGTTGTTAATGGCTTTAAATTTCGTACCACAGATGCAGATAAACACAAAACCATGCAACAATCTGGTGTCATTTTGAAGGCTGATACCATGAGTTACGCTAGTGCACGAGATCAAAACCCTCTTTCCAGCAGCGTAACATTTCTTGGAGTGTTAACAGATATAATTCAAATTCGATATGTTAATGACATGACTTTCATCTTGTTCAAGTGTAATTGGGTTGATAATCAGACTGGAAAGAAGTGTGATGAGTTCGACTTCACAATGGTCAATTTTAATCATCTGTTATGCAAAGATAATAGTATTAATGATGAACCTTTCATTTTAGCGGAGCAGGCAGAGCAAGTTTGCTATATTCAAGATCTTGTAGATGAAGATTGGCATGTTGTTCTTAAAATGTCAACAAGAGATACCTTTGATCTTAATTCCAAAAATTCATCTATTGGAAACATGGTGCCACAAGTTGAGCTATATACACAACAAGAAGTAGTTGAAAGAGGTTATTTTCATGAGAAAGATGTTCAATGGGTTAGGCAAGGAGTTGAGGGAACAACAGTGACTATCAATCATGAAGATAATGATGATCAGATGGATGATGTTGATTGATAGTACCTTTACTTACTTGTTATTATTGATTATGTGAATCTTTATCTTGCTTGTATTTTGCAAACATTCTTCTTTTGTCCATTTATGTGATTTCCTCTTGTCTACGTGTAACTATTATTCTTTAGAATGAAATATGTAGTTTGTTCAATTGAACTGGATGCTCGTTGTAATTTTTTATATGCAAACGTTAATTATCATGGAACTTAAGAAAAAATATTAGCATTTTATGAATGTGAATGGTTTCTGAAAAGGTAACCATGTTACCGAATAGACCGAGAGACACCTCTATGAAGAGTATAATACAACGGGAAGCAGAATCTCGACGACAGTCGATAGCGTCTTCCCACACTGAAATGAATGATGAAGGTATGTACATGTTTATTTTTATTTTTTTTTAAATTTAAAGTTGTTTAAACATTTGTTGTTATGTTTTTATAGATACGGGTAGTACATCCAATATTGCCAAAGGACGTGGAGCAGCTTGTACTGTTCGTGAGTGGGGTATAGGCCAGAGGTTGCATATTCAGTTTAACTCTCAATGGCAACCAATAAACACAAATAAAGACAAATTAACCACCTAACTTGGAATCATAGCCAAAAATGGCAACATGGCTCCATTGACTTGTCCTCGGCGGCAAAATATGCCATCAGATCTTTTGGATGCCATCTGGAAAGAAGTGAAGCTAATTTATTTTTAATAAATTCATAGGTTACATGTATATGTATTTGTACCTCCATTAATCTATTGCAATTTGTTTTTGCAGGATAATATAGATGTTCCTGATGAGTATAGACCTCATTGTTTATAACATACTGGGAACCTTTGGCGGGATTGGAAAGCTCGTGTAAAGAGGGATTACTACAAAAAATATGATACGAATGAGGACCAGTTACAATTCACTCCTCTTAGAGTTCAGCCAGATTAGTGGCCTATTCTTGTAGCTTATTGGGGAACAGAACAGGCTAAAGTATGTGCATAACATAATTAAAAAAGTGTAGATTTCATATTTTTTTGTATTTATATTGTAAGTCATATAATATAATTGTTGTTAACAATGTTCATATTATAGGAAGTTGCAGAGAAGAATAAGGTAAATTGAGCACAAGAAGTTGCACTTTATCGAACAGGTCGTATGTCATTTGCCCAGAAACGAGAAGAGGTAAGTTACATTTGTTTATTTATACGCTCTTTTTTAATTGTTGGTTATCAAGTTCTACTTATATCCTTTTAGTAGTTGTATTATTCTAGTTCTGTTATTTTTTTGTTTAGATGATAAGAAATGGAGAGCAAACTGATCGCGTTAGTGTCTTCGTCAAGATAAGAACAAAAAGTAATAGGGAAGTAGGTGATGATGAAAGTGCAGAAATAATTGTAAGTTCTTTAATCTTTTGAACTTATTTATTCATCCACTATATGTAAATTAATTTTTACTTAATACATTATTTTTATTAAGTTGTTATTTCTTTTCATTATATTGTAGAGTCAATTTAATTAAGGTTTGTCTCAATTTCCACAAGACTAGCAAACTCAACAACTGAGAGAAGAAGTGTTTGGCAATGTAATGGGACCTGATCATCGTGGTTATGCTCGAACATATGACTTTGGTCCATCTCCGATTGATGTTTAAGGCAGCAGCTCATCTGATATTCACTTGAGGGAAGAGTTGGGTACTTTGCAGCAAGAACACAACAACTTGAAAGAAGCACACAAAAACTTGAATGAAGCACACAACAACTTGAAGCAAGATCACAACAACATGAAAATGATGTATGATGAAGTCGTTTCCTTCTTGCAGGAGAGGTTTCCAGAATTTACAGAGCAGCGAGCTACAAGATCGGTATTTACTTATTTTTAAAGTAAAAAATGTAGTTTCAGTTGACTCATATTTTTGACTTATGTTTCACGTTTTTTTTTATAAATAGGTCCCAGATGCTTCAAGTGGACATCATAGTCGTTTCTAATATGATAGTCATAGAACAAACAATCTCACAGATCGTGATTCAAACTACGAGAACGAATAGTTATATAAATGAAATTAAACAATTTGTTTTAAAATACATAATGTTACTTAATGATTATAATCTTGGTTACAAATTTATTCTTGCAGGTTGTTTGCCAAGTTTTACGGCTTACTTATCAGATGATTGAGTTATGTGGAGGTTGTTGAACTATATAATTGAGATGTTGTTTAACTATTTGATTATATGATGATGAACTCTGTGGATGATGATTGAGTTATGTTTGGTTTGTGTAGGTTGTGGTTAAACTATTTATGTGACATATCTTGATATTTGATTTGATTTCGTTATAGTCATTGAATGATTGATGAAACATATCAAAACATTTTTTTTGAGACAGGTTACTTAATCTTTAGACAGTAAATAATATTAAACAACAAACGTATTATAAAAAAAATAACCTTTTACGACAGTTTCCTGATCGTCACAAAAATTTCGGGCAACTATTTGCGACGAGTTATTGGCCAAACTATGTCATTTTTGTTTGAACTATTTACGACAGTTTTTACACCTTTTACGGCAGTTTTGTGGAAATTTTTTACGGTGGTTTCTATACTTTTTATGACGGTTTCGTGAAAATTTTTTACAGTGGTTTACAAACTTTTTACCGCTACAAAAAGGCATGCTATATGCAAATTGCGTTTCGTCTTCCGTTTTCACG
>SNVD02006312.1:0-24313 GCA_013180625.2 Boswellia sacra
CAACCATTTCTCCCCCTTTTGTTATCATCAAAAAGATGTAATAAAATTAACTACTCCCACTAAATATATTCTCCCCCTTAACATATGCTACCATTCAAAGATTATCATATAAAAGCAAAATTAAGACATATCAAACATGCCTAATTCTCTTCTAATTATGCAAAATCTATCTTGACTAAGGGGTTTAGTAAATATATCGGCTAATTGTTTATCGGTGTGAACAAATTCTAAAGAAATATTACCTTTTTGCACATGATCTCTAATAAAATGATGTCTAATCTCTATATACTTAGTCCTAGAGTGTTGTATTGGATTTTTTGAAATGTTGATGGCACTTGTATTGTCACATTTGATGGGAATATGATCAAATACCAAACCATAATCTTTTAAAATTTGTTTCATCCAAAGAGATTGTGCACAACAACTTCCTACTGCAATATACTCAGCGTCCGCGGTTGATAAGGCAACAGAATTTTGTTTTCTACTAAACCATGAGACTAATGCATGTCCTAGAAAATGGCAAGAGCCACTAGTGCTCTTTCTATCAAGAAAACTTCCAGCAAAGTCCGCATCCGAATAACTAATTAGATCAAAATTATCACACTTAGGATACCAAAGACCTAGATTTATGGTTCCAAGAAGATATCTAAATATCCTTTTGACAGCCTTAAGGTGAGATTCCTTTGGACAAGACTGAAATCTAGCACAATACACACACTAAACATAATATCAGGTCTACTAGCAGTTAAATACAAAAGAGAGCCAATCATACCTCGATATTTTATTACCTCAACATCTTTTTCTTTCTCATCTTTGTCAAGCTTGGTTAATGTACCCATAGGTGTGTTATATGTCCTTGAATTATCCATGCCAAACTTCTTGAGAAGATCTCTTGTGTATTTAGCTTGATTTATGAAGATCCCATCCATTGATTGCTTGATTTGAAGTCCAAGGAATAAATTTAATTCTCCCATTAAGCTCATTTCAAATTCTTGTTGCATACACTTGGAAAATTCTTCACACATAGAAATATTAGTAGCACCAAATATAATATCATCAACATAGATTTGAACAATTAATAAATCATCATTTTTTGGTTTAACAAAAAGAGTAGTATCAACTTTTTTTATTTCGAAACCATTATCAATGAGAAATTTGGTCAATCTATCATACCATGCTCTTGGTGCTTGTTTCAAGTCATAAAGTGCCTTTTTGAGTTTGAAAACATGATTTGGAAAATCATGATTTTGAAAACCAAGAGGTTGCTCTACATATACTTCCTCCATAATGTAACCATTTAAAAATGCCCTTTTGACATCCATTTGATATAATGTAAAATTTTTATAACATGCAAATGCACACAACATTCTAATTGATTCTAATCTAGCAACCGGTGCAAAGGTTTCCTCATAATCAATACCTTCTCCTCATAATTTAATTCTTGCATAGCCAAAATCCAATAGAATACCCTTTTTGATTATGACAAACCATTGATTGCTTTAAAATATAATCTAAAATCAAGAATGAAAATAAAATCAACAATAAACAAAAAGAATGGCACTTGTTATGAATATAAGCAATCCAACTATTTCTCCCCCTTTTGTTATCATCAAAAAATGTAATCAAATTAACTACTCCCCCTAAATATATTCTCCCCCTTAACATATGCTACCATTCAAAGATAATCATATAAAAGCAAAATTAAGATATATCCAACATGCCTAATTCTCTTTTAATTATGCAAAATCTATCTGACTAAGGGGTTTAGTAAAATATCTCGGTCTAATGGTTTATCGGTAGGGAAACAAATTTCTAAAGAAATATTACTTTTTGCACATGATCTCTAATAAAATGATGTTCTAATCTCTATATGCTTAGTCCTAGAGTGTTGTATGGGATTTTTTGAAATGTTGATGGCACTTGTATTGTCACATTTGATGGGGATATGATCAAATACCACACCATAATCTTTTAAAATTTGTTTCATCCAAAGAGATTGTGCACAACAACTTCCTACTGCAATATACTCGGCTCCGCAGTAGATAAGGCAACCGAATTTTGTTTTCTACTAACCCATGAGACTAATGCATGTCCTAAAAAATGGCAAGAGCCACTAGTGCTCTTTCTATCAAGAAGACTTCCAGCAAAGTCCGCATCGGAATAACTAATTAGATCAAAATTATCACACTTAGGATACCAAAGACCTAGATTTATGGTTCCAAGAAGATATCTAAATATCTTTTTGACAGCCTTAAAGTGAGATTCCTTTGGACAAGACTGAAAATCTAGCACAAATACACACATCTAAACATAATATTAGGTCTACTAGTAGTTAAATACAAAGGAGAGCCAATCATACCTCGATATTTTGTTCCCTCAACATCTTTTCCTTTCTCATCTTTGTCAAGCTTGGTTAATGTACCCATAGGTGTGTTATATGTCCTTGAATTATCCATGCCAAACTTCTTGAGAAGATCTCTTGTGTATTTAGCTTGATTATTGAAGATCCCATCTATTGATTGCTTGATTTGAAGTCCAAGGAAGAAATTTAATTCTCCCATTAAGCTCATTTCAAATTCTTGTTGCATGCACTTGGAAAATTCCTTACACATAGAGACATTAGTAGCACCAAATATAATATCATCAACATAGATTTGAACAATTAATAAACCATCATTTTTTGTTTTAACAAAAAGAGTAGTATCAACTTTTTTTATTTCGAAACCATTATCAATGAGAAATTTGCTCAATCTATCATACCATGCTCTTAGTGCTTGTTTCAAGCCATAAAGTGCCTTTTTGAGTTTGAAAACATGGTTTGGAAAATCATGATTTTGAAAACCAAGAGGTTGCTTTACATATACTTCCTCCATAATGTAACCATTTAAAAATGCACTTTTGACATCCATTTGATATAATGTAAAATTTTTATAACATGCAAATGCACACAACATTCTAATTGATTCTAATCTAGCAACCGTGTGCAAAGGTTTCCTCATGATCAATACCTTTCCTCATAATGAAATTCTTGCATAGCAAATCCAATAGAATCACCCTTTTTGATTCGGACAAACCATTGATTGCTTTAAAATATAATCTAAAATCAAGAATGAAAATAAAATCAACAATAAGCAAAAAGAATGGAACTTGTTATGAATAGAAGCAATCCAACTATTTCTCCCCCTTTTGTTATCATCAAAAAAATGTAATCAAATTAACTACTCCCCCTAAATATATTCTCCCCCTTAACATATGCTGTCATATTAAAGCAAAATTAAGACATATTCAACATGCCTAATTCTCTTCTAATTATGCTAAATCTATCTTGACTAAGGGGTTTAGTAAATATATCGGCTAATTGTTTATCGGTGGAACAAATTCTAAAGAAATATTACCTTTTTGCACATGATCTCTAATAAAATGATGTCTAATCTCTATATGCTTAGTCCTAGAGTGTTGTATTGAATTTTTTGAAATGTTGATGGCACTTGTATCTGTCACATTGATGGGATATGATCAAATACCACACCATATCTTTTTTAAAATTTGTTTATCCAAAGAGATTGTGCACAACAACTTCCTACTGCAATATACTCGGCTTCCGCAGTTGATAAGACAACAGAATTTTGTTTTCTACTAAACCATGAGACTAATGCATGTCCTAGAAAATGGCAAGAGCCACTAGTGCTATTTCTATCAAGAAGACTTCCAGCAAAGTCCGCATCGGAATAACTAATTAGATCAAAATTATCACACTTAGGATACCAAAGACCTAGATTTATGGTTCAGAAGATATATAATATCCTTTGAAGCTTTAGTGAGATCCTTTGGACAGATTGAAATTCTAGCACAACATACACACACTAAACATAAATATCAGGTTTCTACTAGCAGTTAAATACAAAAGAGAGCCAATCATACCTCGATATTTTGTTACCTCAACATCTTTTCCTTTCTCAATTTTGTCAAGCTTGGTTAATGTACCCATAGGTGTGTTATATGTCCTTGAATTATCCATACCAAACTTCTTGAGAAGATCTCTCATGTATTTAGCTTGATTAATGAAGATCCCATCTATTGATTGCTTGATTTGAAGTCCAAGAAAGAAATTTAATTCTCCCATTAAGCTCATTTCAAATTCTTGTTGCATGCACTTGGAAAATTCCTCACACATAAAGACATTAGTAGCACCAAATATAATATCATCAACATAGATTTGAACAATTAATAAATCATCATTTTTTGTTTTAACAAAAAGAGTAGTATCAATTTTTTTCATTTCGAAAACATTATCAATGAGAAATTTGCTCAATCTATCATACCATGCTCTTGGTGCTTGTTTCAAGCCATAAAGTGCCTTTTTGAGTTTGAAACATGGTTTGGAAAATCATGATTTTGAAAACCAAGAGGTTGCTCTACATATACTTCCTCCATAATGTAACCATTTAAAAATGCACTTTTGACATCCATTTGATATAATGTAAAATTTGTATAACATGCAAATGCACACAACATTCTAATTGATTCTAATCTAGCAACCGGTGCAAAGGTTTCCTCATAATCAATACCTTCTTCTTGATTGTATCCTTGAGCAACAAGTCTAGCTTTGTTTCTAATAATGGTGCCATATTCATCTACTTTATTTCTAAAAATCCATTTAGTGCCTATAATAGAATGATTTTTGGGTCTAGGGACTAATTCCCAAACTTGATTTCTATCAAATTGGTTCAATTCTTCTTGCATAGCCAAAATCCAACTTTCGTCATTTTCGACTTCTTTAAAAGATTTTGGTTCAAATTGAGAGACAAATACAAAATGATTACAAAAATTCTCAAAAGAAGATCTAGTTCTCATACCTTGTTATGGTTCACCAATAATGAGATCATTAGGGTGAGCTTTTGCATACCTTCATTCCTTTGATAATTCTTAGGAAGAATCAATTACTTCCTCAAGCTTTTCTTGTTGAAGTTGTAATTCATCTTGGCTCTTTTCATCAAGCCTTGATTCCTTGATTTTCCTTTCTACCTCAACAATATCATCATCTAAATTCTTTGAAGAAATAACATTAGTTTCATCAAATTCAACATGCATAGATTCTTCAATAGTAAGAGTCTTTTTGTTAAAAACTCTATATGCTTTACTATGGTTGGAGTAGCCAATAAAAATTCCAACATCGGCTTTTGCATCAAATTTTCCAAGGTTATCCTTGGTGTTTAAAATAAAACATTTACATCCAAAAACTTTAAAAAATCCAATGTTGGGTTTTCTTCCTTTCCAAAGTTCATAAGGAGTTTTCTTCATTAAAGCTCTAATATGGACTCTATTGATTATAAAGCATGCGGTATTAACGGCTTCGGCCCAAAAATATTTTGGCAAATTATTTTCAAGTAACATGGTCCTAGCCATTTCTTAGATAGTCCTATTTTTCCTCTCAACAACACCATTTTGTTGTGGAGTTCTAGGTGAGGAAAAATTATGCTCAAAAACATTTTCATCACAAAGATTTTCAAATGCAACATTGTCTACTTCACCACCATGATCACTCCTAATTGACACAATAGAATACCCTTTTTGATTTTGGACTCTTTTTGCAAATTTTGAAAAAGCTTGTATGGCCTCATTTTTAGTTTTCAAGAATAATCCCAAGTGAATCTTGAATAATCATCCACAATAACAAAAACATAATACTTTCCACCAAGGCTTTGAGTTCTTGATGGTTCAAATAAATCCAAATGAAGTAATTGTAGAGGTTTATTTTGTTGAAATAAATTTCTTTTGTTTAAAAAAAGTTCTCACTTGTTTTCCAAATTGACAAGCATCACAAATCTTATCCTTTTCAAATTTTATTTTTGGAAGACCATCAACAAAATCATTTTTAGAAATTTTTGAAATTGTGTCCATGCTAGCATGACCTAATCTTCTATGCCATAACCAAGCATCATGATTAACAATGAAACAATTTTCTACATGATCATTAACATCAATATCAATTGTATAAATATTACCACATCTATTACCAACAAATAATGTCTTATTGTTACTAACATCCTTAATCACACATCTATTAGGCTCAAAAGTAACAAAATATCCCTTATCACACAATTGACTAATGCTAATCAAATCATGTTTTAAACCATAAACAAGCAAAACATCTTTAATAATAGGTGAAGAAGGGTTACCAATATCACCATGTCCCATTACCCTTCCTTTGGCATTATCACCGAATGTCACATATCCTCCTTTATTCATGATTAATCTTGAGAACTTGGAGGCATCTCCGGTCATATGCTTTGAGCATCCACTATCTAAGTACCACTTGTGTTTGCCACTCCTTTGTCTCTACAATCAACATTCAAGGAGTAACTTTTTGGTACCCAAAAGTTCTTGGGTCCTTGGGGGTTAGTTTTGTTACTTTTTGGAACCCATATTTGTTTCAAATTAGGATTTCTCTTAATATAGCAAGAATGCACTTTGTGTCCTTTTCTTCCACAATAAGTACATGAATGATTAGGATTATACCTAGAAGATGCATGGGCAAAATAATTTTTAAAATACTTTTGATTTTTATGAGTTTTATATCCTAAGCCTCTTTTATCAAAAACACACCTTTGGTTTTGTAACATAGAATTCAAATTTTTTGTGCTTTTTGTAAAACTATCCACAATATTTCTTAAGTCATTATTTTCCTTTTTCAAAATAACATTTTCTTTCTCTAATTTATCAAAATCCTTTTGTTTTAAAATGTCATTTTCAGTTTTTAATAAATGTATTTGACTTTCCAAACTTTCAAAATCTTTTTGCCTTAAAATTTCATTTTCATTTTCTAAAGCTTCATTTATTTCTACCACCTCTTCTAATTGAGATAACATGATTTTTGACTTCTTTTTGAAA
The DNA here is from genome assembly GCA_013180625.2 of Boswellia sacra. NCBI lineage: Eukaryota > Viridiplantae > Streptophyta > Magnoliopsida > Sapindales > Burseraceae > Boswellia > Boswellia sacra. The sequence goes on from SNVD02006312.1 coordinate 6,892, forward strand.
GCATTATTTTTTGAATTTTGCTTATCAACTTGCACATGTAAATTTTGGAATGCTTCAAGTAATTCATCATATGAAAGCTTAGGATCATGGTTTAGAATACTTATCTCATTTTCTCTTAAAGCCATGAAGCACATGTTTGCCACTTCACAATCTTCTTCTTCATTCTTCTTCAAGATGATTTCATGAGTTATGAGAGAACCCATAAGTTCTTCTAATGGTAGTTTGGTAAGGTCATTTGCTTCTTGAATTGCCGTCACCTTTGGCTCCCAAGATTTTGGTAGACACCTAAGAATCTTTCTTACCATTTCAACATTAGAATAAGATTTACCCAGAGATTTCAAACCATTGACAATATCCGTAAATCTAGTAAACATTTCAGAAATTGATTCATCCGATTTCATCTTAAAAAGCTCATTACTATGAACTAGCATACTAATTTTGGATTCTTTAACTTGACTAGTTCCTTCATGAGTTACTTCAAGTGTGTGTCATATTTCTTGTGCCATAGAACAAGTAGATATTCTATTAAACTCATTTCTATCTAGAGCACAATATAACACATTCATAACTTTAGCATTCAAACTCAATTTCTTTTTATCATCTTCACTAACTCTTTAGGTTCTTTAAGCATGCATTCCCCATTTTCAATTTTGGTAGGAACAAAAGGTCCTTCCAAAACACTAGACCACAAATCATAATCAAAAGATTTCAAGAAAATACTCATTCTAGTTTTCCAATAAGAGTAATCACTTCCATTAAAAAATGGAGGTCTAGAGATAGAAAGTCCCTCAACATATGAAGTTGAATTAAAAGTTGCCATAGCTCAAAAATCGATAAAGATTTAAAAAAATGAGCAACCTTGCTCTGAGACCACTTTTGACCCAGGTATGGCAACCCAAGAGGGGGGGTGAATTGGGTTTTTATTTAAAAAAACGGATTTAGAAAACTTTTCTTTGAAGATCAAAATTATTTAACTCTTTCTTTGAGAATAAAGGTGAAGAAGATGAAAATAGAATGCAATCAAGAGAATAGCAATAAGGAACAATCACAAGTGCAAGTAAATATAAAGAGATAGGGATAGAGAGAATGCAAACTCAATTTACGTGGTTCGGCAAACCTTGCCTACGTCCACGGGCTCCTAGCTCCACGAGCTAAGCTTTCCACTAAGTTGTAGAAATCTTTACAACTTGCTTGATGAACAACCTCACCAAGACTTTTTCCTTCAACTCTTAATAACACCACACCAAGAGTTCTTCTTGATGAACAAAGTCACCAAGGAAAGAGTTCTCTCAAGGATAACTTTTATCCTTTACAAGAAGATCTCACTCTCACTACAATACAAAAACAAAGAAAATTTCTACAACAAAAGTACAACTCTCTTCAAAGAGTAGATAAAGAATATAAAAGCTCTCTAGACTTGATATTTCTCTTGTTTTGTTTGCTTGATAAAATGCTTCTCTGCACTTACATTTTTCTTGATGCATTCATGGAGAATGGCTCCTTTTATAGGCAAATGAGATGAACTTAATCAAGTGAAGACACCAACTCCAAATTTTCTGCCCCCCATAAAAACCGTAATCTTTTCTTCCATTTTTGTCAATATTTCATTTGAAATTTGAAAATATTCAAAACATAAAAGATTTGCACATTTTAATAAGCTTTCCAACGCATTAAGAATCAAGTCATTTGGATATCTGTATCTCAAGATATGGCCAAAACACCATTCGGTGCTCATGTGACTTGATTTTTCTTTCTTGTGTCAGTCCACCAAATTGAATGATAATTCTGTCAGCCTTTCGTTTGAAATTTGAATTTCCTCAAAACATGAAAGATCTGCATATTTGAATACTCTTTCCAAAACATTAAGAATCAAAGCATTTGGATATCTCTATCTTAAGATATGGCCAAAAAACCATTCGGTGCTCATGTGAGATGATTTTTCTTCTTTGTGTCAGTATGTCGGCCTTCTGTTTGAAATTTGAATTTTTTCAAAACATATGAAATGTTCTTCATTAAGTCATCTTTCCAATGCCGTAAGAAGCAAGTCATTTTGATTTTTCTAGCTCAAGATATGTCCAAAGGAGTATTCGGTGCTCATGTCAGCTGCTTTCATTTGTCTTCCAACTTGCATGATGATTTGGACAACCTTGCACTTGAAATTTGAATTTATTTAAAACATATGAAATGTTATAAATTGAGTAAGCTTTCCAAAGGCTCAAGAATTACGTCATTTGGATATTTTTAGGGATATATATGACCAATTGATTTAACATTGCTCATGTGTCATATTCCTTGAGTCAATCCTTGTTCTTAAACTTTGGCGCCTTTAACATGTAGTCTTCTCCTTAGCTTCAACACTTCATTTTAATAAGCCTCTTCTTGATTTTAAAATTATTTCAATGATCTTACTCTTGCACATAAATAAACATGTTAGTAAATCTCAATTAATCAATGTGTATTATTATCATCAAAATTATCATGTAGCCTTAGGGCTAACACATCATTGGGAATGTCTCCTTATAGATTAGTTTATGGAAAACCTTGTGACTTGCCGGTGAAAATTGAACATAAAGCTTATTGGGCCATTAAAACAATTAAAACAAACTTGAATGATGCTTGCAAGTTACGAAAACTCCAACTGAGTGAACTTGAAGAAATCAAGAATGAGGCTTATGAAAATTCTAAAATCTACAAAGAAAAAATGAAGGTTTTTCATGACAAATTTATTGTTAGAAAATCTTTTGAACCTTCACAAAAAGTTCTTTTGTATGATTCAAGGTTGCACTTATTTCCTGGTAAACTTCGGTCATGTGGGACTGGGCTTTTCAATGTTAAAAATGTTTTCCCTCATGGAGCAGTTGAAATTGAGAACCCAAAGAATGGTCATGTGTTTAAAATTAATGGACAAATGTTAAAACCATTCTTTGAAAATTTTGACCAAAATGAAGAGTCCATTGCTTTAGTCGATCCTTTTTAAGGATTGATTTTTCCCGGTCAAGTGGCGGATACGGTACTCCGTGACTATTGAAGTCAGTTTTTCAGTTCCCTAAAACCTGTTGCTCACCTTGCATTCATTTTCTTTTCTTTTCTCGCATTTTCACATGGACACCATTCTTTCAAATCTGCACAAACATTTTCCCTCTCTTCCTCCAAATGATTTGCTTAAAATTTATAAAGCTTGCGCAGAAAGACTAAGGATGTTGATGCGTAAGGGTATGCCTGTTGAAGTAAGATGGTTAATTGAAGCCATGGTTCGATTTTCTTGTGAATTTTCAGATAATCTTGTTTCTCACATGCCAGGTATGGGAAAAAGCTCTTACGCCAAAAAGCGAAGAGCGAAAAGGTTACAAGTTTGTCCCAAATGTGCAATATGGACTTGTAACCAGCGTTGCCGCTCCTTGGGATATTTGTCTAATAATCGAGAGGATAAACTACAGTTCATCAAGAATGGACTGAGTAGGGAGTCTTTGGATGATATCCGAGTGACTCTTGAGATGCATTCTTGTGGACTTGTGCAGCGTGAAATTTTTAATTTGTGGACACAATTCCGAGATGAGCAGGAACGCTATAGTCTTGGGAAACTGACTCAAAACGACCCTATTTGCCAGTTTATAAGAAAACTAGATGGGAAGCATATCCCCAACTCATAGAAGGTGTTTAGGTCGTTTTTGGACGTAAAACCAGAGGAAGATGTGAGCCACAGTCACAACTACCTGTACATATGCATGCGTGCCATCATTTTTGAATTTTAATTCCTTATAGCTGTCATTTTTGAATTTGTATCTTTTGTTTGACTTATGGTGTCTTATTTCATCATCTTTTTTGAATTTCTATGCATAATTGTTCAATTTTTCAACAAGCAGCCGAGCTACCTATTTGGATGTCATCATTAGCATACCTTTTTACACTCCATAAATACCACATCTCTTATTCTCTTCTTCACACATAGTTAGAGAGTTGCATAAACATGGAGGGAACTTCAAAACGTCGAATCCAAAAGTTATGTGTATTCTGTGGATCTCGACCGGGTAAAAGTGAAGAGTTTGTCGAGGCAGTAAATTATCTTGGTAAACTACTGGCTGAAAGAAAGATTCATGTGGTTTATGGGGGAGGTAGCCTTGGATTAATGGGTTGTGTGTCAAGAGCTACACGTGTAGGAGGTAGTCAAGTTTTAGGAGTTATTCCTAAAGCTTTGGCTATAGAAAGCATTGTTGGAAAAACGGTTAGGCATGAGTTACAAGTCTTCTCTATGCATGAACGCATCACACATATGCTCATCAATTCAGATGCCTTTATTGCTTTACCAGGTGGCTTTGGTACTTTTGAAGAAATTTTTCAAATTGCCTCTTGGGCCTAACTGAACCTCCATCAAAAACCCATAGGTTTGTTGAATGTTAACAATTTCTTTGATCCTTTAATAAGTTTTGTTGATGCAGCTGTAGAACAAAATTTTATCCTACATTGGGCGAGACAGATCCTTGTTTCTACCACTTCTGCTGGTGAGTTACTTAACAAATTACAAGAGGTTGAGTATGAACCTGACCCAGCTAGTACTCAAATTAATTGGGCAGGAGGGCAAAACAAAAAGTGCAAATTGGATCTGAATCTCCGTTTGTAATGTTTTCTTGTGCTTTATTTTATTTTATTTTATGAGTCTTTCAGGTCATCTCTCTTGAATAACAAAAGCTTCAGGTAATGTCTCCTATCCTTTATCTCTCTATATTTAAATATTGAGGACAATGTTTCATTTGGTTGGGGGGTAAGGATAGTAGATATAAGTATGTTTTGAATTTTCTATTTCTTGAAAAAAAAAAGCGAGTTAGTATTTAGATTCAGAGTGCGGTGTAAGGAGTTCAAATCCTCTTGAGACGCATTCTGGGTCAGGAATGGCAGAGTAAGGAGGACCAGTTTGAACTCTTGAAACCCATTCTAATCAATTTGTCATTTTATTTTTGCATTTTTGAGGACTTATTTGATATTATTTAGTTTTCACTTTTGAATTTTGTAACAAGGAGGTCTTATTCATTTCACTTTGAATGATTCAAATCTATGAACTCTCACAACATTATCATTTAATAAACTGTGTGCTTATGTACTCGTTAAGCAAGTATTCATGAACCTTTCTTCACACACACACATACCTTGATGCATGATTGTGGGTGGCGAAATGAAATGTTGCAATATTTGAGTTCTTTTGTTTTGTTTAGGATAACAACAAAAGGAAGGGGAAAGTAAAAAAAAAAAGCAAAAAAAAAAAGTGGAAAAAAAAGAGAAAAAAAAAGGTGAGAAAGCAATTGTGGATAAGTTTGGTCTCGTAGCCTCCTTAATTCGAGCAATTAAGCCCGAGGGGTGCCTCAACACCTAATACCCTAAGACCAACTGGTTCGGGAGCTATTGGCCCAAAGCTCACTACATGGATTAAGGAGAAAGCTTAATGAGATTGAACATTGCACTATCCACAAGTTTCTAAGCAAAAATAAAGTATCAGCAACCCGAGTCGTTAAGCTCGTAGGGGTGTCTTAACACCTAATGCCCTAAGGCCAACTGGTCTGGGAGTCATTAGCTTAAGGCTCGTTACATGGGTTAAAGATGCATTCTTTCAAAAAAAAAAAAGAGAGAAAGAGAAAAAAAGAGAAGCGAATATATATAGTATATATATATATATATAATATATATGTATATATATATATATACTATATATATAATATATATATTATATATGTATATATATATAATAAATGAATACCCCTCACCTAAGGTTGTTAGCTTTAACAAATATTAGAACTGATATGGCTTCCTTCTGATAAGCCCCATAATCATGTGTCGATTGAGCACAAAAAGAAGGTTTATTGATATCTTGACTGAAGGGTACATGAGTCATTTAAAACAAAAAAAAATCGGTTGAGAGCTTGTTTATTTGGATAAAATCAAGGAGAGTGCAATAATGACCACCTTGGATGTAAAATTCTTTAAATCACTTCTAAATAATAACGCTTTAATTGCTAGGGACTAGCAATAAGCTAGTTGGGGGGTGTGATGAGCACTTAAATATGTATGCTTAATGAGAGCTTAATTCATCATATTGCATTAATAGTGTCATTAAATTCCTCAACTTAAGCATATTTGTAGTCTTTGCATCCTTGGAATTAACTTTCTCTTAATTTTGGTTTTGTTATAGGTTCGGTAAAATAGGTATAACTCTCTATTTATAGATCAGAATGGTGCAAATCTTAATGTTTTGGAAAGCTGATTAAATTATCTACAAGATTGTATTTCAAAAGCATCATCAAATTCGAGCTCTTAGTAGACCAAAAATGGGCTTGAATTGAACCCATTTGCAGTTTCAGCCAAGCCTGACCATGCCTCAGTATTTTGACCATATCTCTCAAAATACATATCCAAATTGTATGAATCAAGATGTTCTAGAAAGCTAAGAGAAATATCTACGACTTTCATGAAGACATATGATTAAAATTCTCAAATATTCAATGTCAACATCGGTGTTCAAAGTCGATTCACCTAATTACCCCAATTGTCAAAGTTGGTGCATCTAATATTTGACAATTATTCCTTTATAATTTGACAAGTTTTCCCCTGAATGTATCTATAAATAGAGGTGTCTTGTGACCCATTAGGGCATCTTGGCCTTTGCTGGGATCTTGTATTGTTTTTCTCTCTTGTATTTCTATGTTATTAATGGATTTCCTTTTTCTTATAATTCGTTTTTTTTCTCTTATAATGTCTTTCTAATTTCTCTCTTGCTAAGGTGAAAGGGTGAAACCCTTGATATGAGAGTAAGGATTCTCTAACCCTTTGATATGTGCTTAATTGTCATAATATTGTGTTGTTTATTTTATATGATATATGTTTATTTTCTTAATCAATATTGACACCACTCGTAAAGTGGAGGTCTTGATCCATTGTCGACAATCCTTGGCACATCAAATGCTTGGATCCTTTTTAGATGTTGTATGGTTCTTCCTTACCGACATGAATCCAGTTAGGAACCTTGATTTGTTGTAGACATATGGAGATTGGCACATTGGATGCTTGAACCCATTTACAAGAAGTGGTATAAATATTGGTAACGAAGCAAATACAATTCATATAACTAAAACGGGTTGTTTATCGTTATTTGAAATATCAAGGGCGGATCCCCTAACCTTAGCTTTCATTATTATTGTGTTAATTTCTATTTTGTTATTCTCATTTATTATTTAAGAACTTGTTCTTTACTCATACTTGTTGATATTATCTTGTCATCCTCATCCACATCATATTTGCTTGCTTATAGTTTGTAGCGCTAAAATCTCTTTCCTCGTGGATCGACCCCGGTCTCACCGGGTTTATTACTTCGACACTCCTATACTTGGGAGACAATCCTTTTTCGGATGTGTCAGGTAGTGATGGCATCATCGTCAACTGTACCAGAGAAGATAGTGACTGTGACAAATACAAAAATAGATGTTGAAAAAATTGTTGGTCGAAATAATTTCGGTTTATGACAGAGTGAGGTATTGGACGGGTTGTATCAACAAGATTTGGATATTGTTCTGGAAGAAACAAAACCAGAAGATATCAGTGCAAGAGATTGGGATAGGCTGAATATAAAAGCTTGTGGGTTGATTCGCTCTTGTTTGTGTAGAGAACAGAAGTATCCGTTCACAAAAGAGACATCTGCAAGTAAATTGTGGAAGGCACTGGAAAACAAATATATGAAAAAAAAGCAATGAGAATCGGCTGTATCTATTGAAGAGATTTTTTCGTCTTCAGTTGAAACCAGGTATGAGCATGAGTTCTCATATTGATGGGTTTACTAATTTAATTACTGATCTGTTGAACTTAGATGAAACCTTCAAAGATGAATGTAAGGCTATGCTATTGATTAACTCACTTCCGAATGAATTGGATCATTTGTGCATTACTCTAATCCATGGGAAAGATAAATTGTCTTTTGAGGAAATTTGTTATGCTTCGTTGAATTATGAAATTTGTAATAAAGATCAAAGGGAACATAGGGATGAGTCAGTAGATGCATTGATAGTGAGAGGGCATAGTCAAAGTAGGAAACCAAGAAAAAGGGGAAAATCTTAGTTGAGGGGTAGATTAGGAAAAGATGAGTGTGCCTTTTGTCATAAGAAAAGGCATTGGAAGAAATATTATCCGAAGTTGAAAAAGAAAGATAAGGGCAAGGTTATTTCTGATGCATGTGTTGTTGAGCGTGAGGATGATAATGATTCAGATATATGTCTAGTTGGTCACCCATCCATTTCTGGTTCTGATGAGTGGATTATGGATTCGAGTTGTACTTATCATATATGTCCACATAGAGAATGGTTCTTTCAGTTTGAAGAGCTTGATGGTAGAATTGTGTATATGGGCAATGATGATATTTGCCATATTACTGGGATAGGTTCGATCCGATTGAGGAATCATGATGGACTGACTAGAGTTCTGACAGATGTTCGATATATGCTGAAGTTGAAGAAGAATCTCATCTCTTTGGGAGCCTTGGAATCTAAAGGCTGTGCGATATCTATTCGAGATAGTATTTTGAGGGTCACTTTAGGCGCTCTTGTGGTATTGAAAGGCACTAGGAGGAACAACTTATATTACTATAATGGTAGTACGGTTATTGGATCAGCGGCTATGGTTTCTGATAATGATACAAATTCAGAGATCACTAAACTGTGGCATATGCGTTTGGGACATGCAGGTGAGAAAGCCTTATCAGTTTGGTGAAACGAGGTTCATTGAAAGGTGCAAACACTTGAAAGCTGGATTTTTGTAAGCATTATGTTTTGGGAAAGCAGAAGAGAGTGAAATTTGACACCACTATTCATAATACCAAGGATATTCTTGATTATGTTCACTTAGATGTGTGGGGACCTACTAAAACTGCATCTATGAGAGGTAGGCACTACTTTGCTACTTTTGTTGATGACTTTTCCAGAAGAACTTGGGTGTACTATTTGAAATCAAAAGATGATGTACTTAGTACTTTCCTTAAGTGAAAAAAGATGATTGAGACATAAACTGGCAAGAAGATCAACCATCTCAGAATGGATAATGGTGGTGAGTATTGCAACGATCAGTTTTTAAAATTGTGTCAAGATGAAGGTATTGTACGTCATTTTACTGTTAGAGGTATACCACAACAGAATGGGGTAGTAGAACGGATGAACCCAACATTGTTGGAGAAAGTTCGGTGTATGTTATCTAATGCTGGGTTGGGCAAAAATTTGGGGTTGAGGCTGTGACTTATGCATGTCATCTCATTAAACGTCTACCTTCAGTTGCTATTGGTGATAGAACTCCATTAGAGGTATGGTCTGGACAACCTGTTTCTGATTATGATTCTTTACATGTTTTTGGTTCCAATGCATATTATCATGTGAAAGAATCTAAGTTGGATCTTAGAGCCAAGAAAGCGATTTTCTTAGGGTTTGCTTCAGGAGTAAAAGGATATCGTCTTTGGTGTCCTAGTTTGCGAAAGATTGTATCCAATCGAGATGTGACATTTGATAAGTCTTCAATGTTGAAAAAATAAAAAAACCAGACAAAGGTGAATGGTACTCCACAACAGGTGGAGCATACTCAGTAGTAGGTGGAGTTTGAAATGACAACATTGAAACTAGTTAGATCTGTTGAGACAGATGATGGTACTCCTGTGACAGAGGATGATTTAGGAGATGATGGAGAAGGTTCTACTCAAGAACCTGAACAGCAACAAGAATCTATCGCAATTAATAGGCCAAGAGGTGAGATTCGCAGACCTGCTTGATTTGCTGATATCATTACAAGAAAAACAGTTTTTTGCGATAAATTTTTTTGCGACAAAATCAAATTCGTCGCAAAAAGCAGCCTTTTGCGACAAAATTATTATTTCGTCGCAAAAGCTAGCATTTAAAAAAAATGATATTTTGCTAGGAATTTTTCGTCACAAAATAAAACATTTAGCGATGAATATTTATTTCCTCGCTAAAAACTCGAGTGAGTAATTAGGGAAGAATTTTTTGCGACGAGATAAAACCTATTGCGACTAACTTTTCGTCGCAGAGCGTATTACACAAAGATGGAATTTTGTGACAAATTTTTTGTAGCAACACGAACATTTTTTGCGACGAAATTATATTTCTCGTGAAAAAAAGACCTTTTGCGACAAAAATTCCTCGCGAAAAGCCATTCTAATTTACCATGCACACATGGCAATACTGGACATTTTGTGACGAAAGTATGATTCCTCGCAAAATATGACCTTTTGCGACAAAAAATTTATCGCGAAAAGCTATTCTAATTCACCATGCACACATGGCAATACTGGACATTTTGCGACGAAAATTTGATTCCTCGTAAAATGACACCTTTTGCGATGAAAAATTTCTCGCAAAAAAGTGACATTTTACGACAAAAAATTCCTCGCAAAAAGCCATTCTAATTCACCATGCACACGTGGCAATACTGGACATTTTGCGATGAAAATATGATTTCTCGCAAAATGTGACATTTTGCAACGAAAAATTTCTCGCAAAAAAATGACTTTTTGTGACAAAAAATTCCTCGTGCAAAGCCATTCTAATTCACCATGCACACGTGGCAATACTGGATATTTTGCGACGAAAATATTATTCGTCACAAAATGACAACTTTTGCGATGAAAAATTTCTCACAAAGAAGTGACCTTTTGCGATAAAAAATTACTCGCGAAAGGCCATTCTAATTCACCATGCACACGTGGCAATACTGGACATTTTGCGACAAAAATATGATTCCTCGCAAAATGATACCTTTTGCGACAAAAAATTTCTCGCAAAAAGTCTTGTGCGGATGTTACTTTTTTGAGACAAAATTACATTCCTCGAGAAAGATAATCTTTTGCGACAAAATTGGTATCCTCGCAAAAAGTTATCTTTTTTGAGAAAAATTTTGTCGCAAAAAGTCATTTTTTTAAATGATAACTTAATAACTTTTCTCTTTACTTTTCCTCTCTTTGTTTGTGCTCCATGTAATATATAAGTCTTTGTTTGCAAAATGATAAAAAGAAATGAATAAAGAAAGTATTAAAAATTTAATTTGATTTTAGGTAAATTTGAGAATTTTTAAATATAACAGGGTCATTTAGATATGTATATAAATTTTTATAAAAAAAAAAATAACCCTTCGTGGTTCCATCCATGCTCTTAAATGTGAAAAATTATTGAGATATTCTAAATTTAGTGTTTGTAAAAGAGATAAATAATTAAAATAAACTCTATATATATATGTATAAAACATGAATAATTAATAATTTAATAATAAAAGCATAAAATTTATTGCTAATTCCTTAGATATAATCTAATTTATGTGTAATTTATATATGTCCAACTACTAAATTGCAATTATGATAAACTTATTACTATGACTACTTTTTAATTGATGAAAATGAGATTGAAAAAAGACCCAACTTGTAAAAATCTAATTTATTTTTAATGTTTAATTATATGTCAAATAAACATAAATAATAAATTAATTAATAATCATGTAATGTTGCATATAATTATATTTTTTATTTTTTATTTTTTTGTTATAAAGTATATGAATTTAGACAGTGTATTTTTCTGATACTTTTAATTTTTGTCTTATAGCTTTGAGTAAATTATTGAAATATTTTAAACAATTATTAAAGTTTATTTTAAGGGAGATAAATAATTAGAATGAACTCTGTAACAAAATAAATGTAATTCTATACCTGAAAATAAATGTAATTTTGTTACATTTTTATATAATTATAATATGAATAATTAATCATTTACTAATCAAATTAGAAAAGTTTATTTTCTCATAATAACAATTATGACATATATAGATGTCTAATTATTAAATTATAACAATTACAAACTTATGGTTTACATTTGTTAAAGATATTTTAACTATTAATTGGTAGTATTTGTAAAAGGAATAAATAATAAAAAATATTCACTAAAAGTAAATGCATTTATTACATATTGATTATAATATTAATATTTGATCATTTATTAATCAAAGTATAAAAAACTTTTTTCAATAACTCGCACATGACAATTATGCCATATGTATAGATGTCTAACTGTTTTACATTAACTATTTTACATTTGTTAATGATAGTTGACTTGTATGTATTTTGTTAACACTTTAATCCTCAATTAATTAAAACTAACTAAATAACATGCAATAATTTTATATAACTAATGTCTGTGGTTAATACATGATTAATTAATTGACATTAAATTATTTAATATCAACCTAATATTAAATAAATTTAATTATGTTCGATAAATTTATTTAATTACTAAATTAATTTATAACTATCAAAGTCGAAGTATGATTAATTTGAAAATCTTCTTAGTTTTTTATTGTAGTTTTCATATTTGTATACTTTTTATGACAAATAAAAGAGTCTTTAACATTTTTAGTTTTTTACATTTTTAGTGAGGAAATTTTCGTCACAAAAAGATTAATAATTTGTCGCAACATATGATGTTTTGTGACGATTTAATTTCGTCGCAAAATAAGGTTTTTTGCGTCAAAAAACAAATTTATATTATTCGCAAGAAATAAAATTTAGGCGGACTTATTCCGGCTTAAGAATTTTGAAATTTTCAAGTTCTTTAGCGATAAAAAATTTGTCGCTAAATGTCAAAATTTTTGTAGCAAAATGAAATTTGGGCGGACTTTTTCCCGCTCTTGAAATTTCAAAATTTTGAAATTCTTTCTCGACGAAAATTTTATCGCGAAATATCAAAATTTTGTCACAAAAAAAAATTTTGGCGAACTTTTTCCCGCTTTGATTTTTTTCATAATTTTATAAACTATTTTGCAACAAAATTTTCGTCGCTAAAGGTTAAAATTTCGTCGCAAAATATCCAACTTTTATTATATATACATGGGTTAATTTTTTGGATTGTTTTATTTTCTTCTATCACTTCCAATTCTTTACTCCTTTTCTTTTCCCAACATTTGGTAAATACTTTTACTCTTTCTTTTACTTTTGTGTTGTAATATATTTTCTTTAATAGTTTAATATATTTTTATTTATTTTAATTTTTGATTGATATTATTGTCTTTTGTTTGTAGGTATTTTTGAAGATGGAATACAACTCAACATTCTCAAATTCTTTGCTTCTTCAACATTGTTTTTTTCATAAACTTCATTTTTTATGCTTTAATTATTACTTAATATTTTATTTTTATTTTTTTGTTTTTAATAGGTATTTTTTAAGATGGGTTGTACTTGAAGATTTGAGGATTGATACAAAGTCAAGCAACAAAAGAATTTTTGGAGGATGAAGTTTTGTATTTATCTTTCTCTTTTTTTTTTTTTTTAATTTTGCTATGTACAAAGGTTGATATATTGTAAAAATATATTGTGATAATTTTTTTGTAATTTGTTGTTAATTAATGAAATTATTAATATAAAGAATTAAGTTGTGTAATGAGACATGTCATTTATTTTAAAATTTATAACTAATTAAAATATAAAATTTGTAAATTCTTAAAAATAATCAATTTTCGTATTAAAAGTTTATTGCGACGAATTTTTTGTCGCTAAAGGTCGTATTTAGCAAGAAAATATTGGTCGCAATAAACTTTTTTAACTAAAATAATTTTATAAAAAAATGAGTTGTTTTCTAATAATTTGCGACAATATTAGAATTCATCGCAAAATATGCTATTTTGCGACGACTTTTATTTTGTCGCAAAAAGTTGACATTATGTGATCCTTTTTATGACGAAATATTGGTCGCAAAATACCACTTTTTGCGAGAAAAATTTTGTCGCAAAAAGTCTTTTTGCGACAAAATTTCAGAATCGTCGCAAAAAAACCTATTGCGACTGGAGCGCAACGAATTTATTTTTGTCGCAAAAACTTATTGCGACGAAATTTTTCGTCGTAAAAAGTCATTTTTCCCATAGTGTATGGTGGCCTATGCACTTCCAATTGTAGATGATGATGTTCCTTCCATATATAAAGAAGCAATCAGATGTTCTCAAGTTGATTAGTGAAAGACAGCTATGAGCGAAGAGATATAGTCTCTTCAGAAGAATGAAAGTTGGGAGCTAGCTCAACTATTGAAGGGTAAAAAGGCAATTGGGTGCACATGGATATATACAAAGAAATATGGATTTCCTGACAGGAATAACATCCACTAAAAGGCAAGGTTGGTGGCAAAAGGCTACGCTCAAAGGGAAGGAATTGTCTACAATGAGGTATTTTCTCCAGTTGTTAAACATTCTTCCATTAGAATTTTGTTAGCTTTGGTAGCTCAGATGAATATGGAACTATTTCAACTTGATGTAAAAACTGTATTTTTATATGGTGACTTGGAAGAGGAAATCTATATGACTCAGTGAGAGAGATTCAAAGTTACTGGTAAGGAAAATTCAGTGTGTAAACTAAAAAGATCGTTTTATGGTTTAAAGCAATCTCTGAGGCAGTGGTATAAGCAATTTGATCAGTTTATAACGGGTAAAAGGTACACAAAAAGCAAATTTGATAATTGTGTGTATTTTCGAAGGCTACATGATGGTTCTTTCATTTATCTACTCTTGTATATTGATGATATGTTGATAGCTTCGACGAATATTGAAGAAATTGCAAAGTTAAAGACTCAGTTGAATCGAGAGTTAGAGACAAAAGATTTGGGTGAAGCTAAGAAGATACTGGGAATGGAGATCAGCAGAGATAGAGGGAGAAGCACAATTCGTTTGACTCAAAGGCAGTATCTGAAGAAGTTATTACAATGGTTTGGCATTACAGGGCAGTTAAAACCTATAAGTACCCCACTTGCTCCTCATATAAAGCTTAGTGTATCTTTATCTCCTAGTATAGATGAGGAACAAGAGTATATGTCTCGAGTTCCGTATGCTAATACAATTGATAGCCTAACATATGCTATGGTGTGTACTGTTAGCCCTAAGGCTACATGATAATTTTGATGATAACAATACACATTGATTAATTGAGATTTACTAACATATTTATTTATGTACAAGAGTAAGATCATTGAAATAATTATAAAATCAAGAAAAGGCTTATTAAAATGAAGTGTTGAAGCTAAGGGGAAGACTACATGTTATAGGCACCAAAGTTTAAGAACAAGGTTTGATTCAAGGAATGTGGCACATGAGCAATGTTCAATCAATTGGTCATATATTTCTCTACAAATGTCCAAATAACATGATTCTTAAGCCTTTGGAAAGCTTACTCAATTTATAACATTTCATATGTTTTAAAAAAATTCAAATTTCAAGTGTAAGGTTGTCCAAATCATCATGCAAATTGAAAGACAAATGGAAGTAGCTGATATGAGCACTGAATACTCTTTTGAACATGTCTTGAGCTAGAAAAATCAAAATGACTTGATTCTTGTGGAATTGGAAAGAGGACTTAATGAAGCACATTTCATATGTTTCGAAGAAATTCAAATTTCAAATGGAAGGCCGACATAATTGACATGCAATTCAGTGGACTGACACAGATAAGAAAAATCAACTCATTTGAGCACCGAATGATGTTTTGTCCATATCTTGAGTTAGAGATATCCAAATGACTTGATTCTTGTTGAATTGGAAAGATGATTCAATGATCAGATTTCATATTCTTTGAAGAAATTCAAATTTCAAACAGAAGGCCGGCATTATACACATGCAAGTCGGTGGACTGACACATGGAAGAAAAATCAAGTCACATGAGCACCGAATGGTGTTTTAGCCATATCTTGAGCTACAGATATCCAAATGACTTGGTTGCTTATTCAAATGTGAAGGTATTTTATGGTTTAAATATTTTCAAATTTCAAACAGAACATAGACAAAAATGGCAGACAAGATTACATTTTTTATGGTAGGCAGAAAATTTGGAGTTTGTGTCTTCATTTGATTAAGTTCATCCCATTTGCCTATAAAAGAAGCCCTTCTCCCATGCATTCAGCAAGAATGCAAGAGAAGCATCTATCAAGCAAAAAACAAGAGAAATATCAAGTCTAGAGAGCTTTTATATTCTTTATCTACTCTTTGAAGAGAGTTGTACTTTTGTTGTAAAAATTATCCTTGTTCTTGTATTGTGGCAAGAGTGAGATATTCTCGTAAAGGATAATAGTTATCCTTGAGAGAACTCTTATTGTGTGTTATCAAGAGTTGAAGAAAGTTTCCTTCGTGAGGTTGTTCATCAAGAAGAACTCTTGGTGTGGTGTTATCAAGAGTTGAAGAAAGTTGCCTTGGTGAGGTTGTTCATCAAGAAGAACTCTTGGTGTGGTGTTATCAAGAGTTGAAGGAAGTTGCCTTGGTGAGGTTGTTCATCAAGAAGAACTCTTGGTGTGGTGTTATCAAGAGTTGGAAGAAAAAGTCTTGGTGAGGTTGTTCATCAAGCAAGTTGTAAAGATTTCTACAACTTAGTGGAAAGCTTAGCTCGTGGAGCTAGGAGCCCGTGGACGTAGGCAAGGTTTGCCGAACCACGTAAATTGAGTTTGCACTCTCTCTATCCCTATCTCTTTACATTACTTGCACTTGTGATTGTTCTTATATTCATTCTCTTGATGCATTCTATTTTCATCCTCTTCACCTTTGTTCTTAAAGAAAGATTTAAATAATTTTGATCTTTCAAGAAAAGTTTTCTAAATCCGTTTTTATAAATAAAAACCCAATTCACCTCCCTTCTTGGGTTGCCATACCTGGGTAAACAAGTGGTATCAGAGCAAGGTTACTTAATTTTTTAAATCTTAATCGATTTTTAAGCTATGGCAACTTTTAATTCAACTCGTTATGTGGAGGGACTTTCTATCTCTAGACCTCCATTTTTTAATGAAAGTGATTACTTTTATTGGAAAACTAGAATGAGTATTTTCTTGAAATCTTTTGATTATGATTTGTGGTCTATTATTTTTGGAAGGACCTTTTGTTCCTACCAAAATTGAAAATGGGGAATGCATGCTTAAAGAACCTAAAGAGTTTAGTGAAGATGATAAAAAGAGATTGAGTTTGAATGCTAAAGCTATGAATGTGTTGTATTGTGCTCTAGATAGAAATGAGTTTAATAGAATATCTACTTGTTCTACGGCACAAGAAATATGGCACACACTTGAAGTAAATCATGAAGGAACTAGTCAAGTTAAAGAATCCAAAATTAGTATGCTAGTTCATAGTTATGAGCTTTTTAAGATGAAATCGGATGAATCATTTTCTGAAATGTTTACTAGATTTACGGATATTATTAATAGTTTGAAATCTCTTGGTAAATCTTATTCTAATGTTGAAATGGTGAGAAAGATTCTTAGGTGTCTACCAAAATCTTGGGAGCAAAGGTGACGGCAATTCAAGAAGCAAAGGATCTCACCAAACTACCATTAGAAGCGAAATCTTGGGTTCTCTCATGACTCATGAAATCACCTTGAAGGAGAATGAAGAA
>SNVD02006313.1:0-23857 GCA_013180625.2 Boswellia sacra
CTTCTCTACCACAAGAGATGGATTTGCGAATTAATCATAGAATTGTCATCCAATTACACCATTGAAATTATCAACCGTAGATAACAACAAGCTCTTTTATCCCAATCTTTCCTTACTTTGTTGTTAAATAAAACAAGCTCTTTATTTAATCTCTATCCATTAAACAACCTAGAACAAGCTCTCTGAGTTTAATTCAATGGATGCATTATGATAAGAAAGATAGTTTGATCTAAGCAATAAAAACACAAGCTCGGATTATTTAACTTAGGTTATATTCTCCAATTGTAATCTCTGATCACAATTTTGCTACAATGATTAGAAATTCAAGACAATTACGGATCAAGATTTCTAGTCTAGCAATAAATCACAACCAGATTATATTCAGTTGGCCACTCAAATACAATCAGCAAGCAATCATAAGCATTAAATATGGGAGAATACAAGCAACTTCAATTATAGAATTTGATAACAATTCCTTACACAATCAACTTACAAAAACCATATCAGGGGCTTTGAAATCACCCTCAACCAATTCAGATTCAGTTACACATGTTTAAGAACGTGTTAAATACAATACAACATGGAGACATTCCAGAAAATGAAAGGGAAGGGAAAAACTTAGCAAATTTGATGTAATTCTCTGTGGATTGTAGTTCTTCCTCTTCCAAGCTTCCTTTCTCCTTCAAGAACTCCAAGAGATGAAAGAATTCCAGAGCTTCAGCCTCCACCACGTTCTCCCTCTTCAAGTTATGAAATAAAACCCTAAAATGTGTTTAAATACTCTGCTACAGTAACGTGCTACAGTGTCCCGTATTATACATGCTACAGTGATGTGTGGAATTACATTTCTAAACTTCTCACACTATTTTGATTACAACTTTCGGTACACTGAATGGATTCATAAACCGTAAATTTCTCCAAAAAGTAGACTTTGAGAGCTTTTCAACGGTATATATGTCATCGGGTTCATTGTATATCAATACAATTAAATCCGAGAAGATGGTTGACTAGCAGAGGTGAAAATGAAGGGTTTTACTCCATTTTTGTGCAAGTTGCTCCAAAACTCCTACAAACATCAAAATCACACAAAAACATAAAAATACCAAGGAATATAGCAAAGAAACATGGACGAATTGATATGAAAATGATATATAAATAGACACTTATCAATTGTCATGAATTTCCAATCATTAGTAGCAAAATTGTGATCAGAGATTGCAATTGGAAAATACAACCTAGGTCAAATAATCCGAACTTGTGTGATTACTGCTTAGATCAACCTATCTTTCTCATCGTAATGCTTCCATTGAATTAAACTTAGAGAGCTTGTTCTATGTTGTTTAATGGATAGAGATTAAATAAAGAGCTTGTTTTATTTAACAACAAAGTAAGGAAAGATTGGGATAACAGAGCTTGTTATTATCTACGGTTGATAACTTCAATGCTGTAATTGGATTACAGTTCTATGTTAATTCACAAATTCATATCTTGTGGCAGAGAATGAACTCTTAACCAAGTGTCTCTCATTGATTTTTCACTCCATTTAACTTCGCTTTGTGTTATTATTCATTTGCTTTCGTATTAAGTTTAGTTAATCAATCAACAAAACCCCCCCTGTTTAGTTTATTATTGCTGGAAAATAACAAATTCAATTAGAATCAATCCTCGTGTGAACGATATCTTACTTATCACTTTATTACTTGTGCGACTAGTATACTTGCTAGTTTCGAACGCATCAAGTTTTTGGCGCCGTTGCCGGGGATTAATTTTCTAATCAATTTGTTATTTTGTTTTCATTGTTGACTCATATTTTCTTTGTTTTTCTTTTCTGATTGTTTGTGTTTAGATAACATGGCAGTAAACTTCTATCAATTCAGTAGCGGATTTGAGCAACAACTACCATGGAGAGTAAATGAGGTAAGCACTCCGAACATTGAACAACAACTTTTTGAGTTAACTTCTCTTGTGGAAACATGGCTGTAGGACATATGCAGAAATCTTATACATGTGAGGTATATTCTACCATGGAGCATCCAATCGACAGTACCACTTTACAAGAAGAAGCTCTGGAACAGCCAATGCCATGGGTGGATTTCCAGGACAAACGAGGCAATGGTATGATCTTTTCTCTAGCACTTACAATGCTGGATGGGAAGATCAACATAATTTCGGTTACTGGAATCATCAACCAATCACTCCAAATGTGATACCAAATCGGCCACAAGGTTTCAATCAACCTGGAGTGCAGCAACCTTTTCAAATGCAACCACCACCAATGCCACATCCAGCACCGCAACCAGCTTCACAAAACTCAGGTATGTCTCTCCAGGACATTGTTAATGCACTTACCACTAATACAATGCAATTCCAGCAGGAAACTGAGGCATGTATCCAAAACCTGGCAAATCAAATGGGACAATTGGCCACTAGCATGAGCAAATTCGAGGGCCAAGGCTTAGAAGAATTATCTTATCAAACAGTGATCAATCCAAGAGAGAATTCTTGTGCAATAACTTTGCAAAATAAAGAGCAATTAGATGTCCTGCCAAAGAAATCACAAACTGATGAAGGAGATGACACCACTTCCACCATGAACAAAACACTGACTTCTCAGGTAAATCCTATAACTCCCATTCCTTCATATGTTTCTCCTCCACTTTTTCCTAGTAGATTTGCACAATCGAAGGAGAAACAAGAACAAGAAATCCTAGAAACTTCTCACAAAATCGAGGTAAATATATCACTTCTGGATGCTATTGAGCAAGTACCTCGTTGTACAAAATTTCTCAAGGAGTTATGCACCAACAAGAAAAAGTTGAAGGGAAATGAGAAAGTAAGTGTGGGGGAAGATGTTTCAGCGGGTATTGCAAGAAAATGCCATCACACCAGAAATTGCAAAGATCCGTTGTACCGTTATTGATTATTTGCTCACGACTTGTTTTGAGTTAACTCGCAAGAATGGAGTTGGTGTTGCTATTACTGCACAGCTGGCTTTCGAACTAGCAAGTATACTAGTCGCACAAGTAATAAAGTGATAAGTAAGATATCGTTCCCACGAGGATTGATTCTAATTGAATTTGTTATTCGAAAGCAACAATAAACTAAATGAGGGGGGTTTTGTTGATTGATTAACTTGATGAAATATTAATGCAAGTAAAGAATAACACAATACAAATTAAAATAGATTGAAAAATCAATGAGAGAAACCTGGTTAAGGGATCCTTCTCTACCACAAGATATGGATTTGCGAATTAATTGTAGAATTGTCATCCATATACACCATTGAAATTACCAACCGTAGATAACAACAAGCTCTGTTATCCCAATCTTTCCTTACTTTGTTGTTAAATAAAACAGGCTCTTTATTTCATCTCTATCCATTAAATAACCTAGAACAAGCTCTCTAAATTTAATTCAATGGATGCATTACGATAAGAAAGATAGGTTGATCTAAGCAATAAACACACAAGCTCGATTATTTAACTTAGGTTGTATTCTCCAATTGCAATCTCTGATCACAATTTTGCTACCAAGGATTAGAAATTCAAGACAATTACGGATCAAGATTTCTACTCTAGCAATAGACAACAACCAGATTATATTCAATTGGCCATTCCAAATACAATCAGCAAGCAATCATAAGCATTAGATATGGGAAAATACAAGCAACTTCAATTAGAGAATTGGATAACAACTTCTTGCACAATCAACTCACAAAACCCATATCAGGGGCTTTGAAATCACCCTCAACCAATTCAGATTCAGTTACACATGTTTAAGCACGTGGTAAATACAATACAACATGGAGACATTCCAGAAAATGAAAGGGAAGGGAAAAACTTAGCAAATTTGATGTAATTCTCTTTGGATTGTAGTTCTTCCTCTTTCCAAGCTTCCTTTCTTCTTCAAGAACTCCAAGAGATGAAAGAATTCCAGAGCTGCAGCCTCCACCACGTTCTCCCCTCTCAAGTTATGAAAATAAAACCCTAAAATGTGTTTAAATACTCTGCTACAGTGACTTGCTACAGTGCCCCGTATTATACATGCTACAGTGACTTGTGGAATTATATTTCTATACATCTCACACTGTTTGATTACAACTTTTGGTACACTGAATGGATTTATAAACCGTAAATTTCTCCAGAAAATAGACTTCGAGAGCTTTCCAACGGTATATAATATGTCATCGGGTTCTTTGTATATCAATACAATTAAATCCGAGAAGATGGTTGACTAGCAGAGGTGAAAATGAAGGGTTTTACTCCATTTTTGTGAAAGTTGCTCCAAAACTCCTACAAATATCAAAACCACACAAAAACATAAAAATACCAAGGAATATAGCAAAGAAACATGGACGAATTGATCTGAAAATGATATATAAATAGACACTTATCAAATTCCCCCACACTTAGACTTTGCTAGTCCTCGAGCAACTACGACAATATGAAATAAAACTAAACCGAAACAGAATCAACAAAAAAATTAAAACACCCAAATGCTTTATCTTGCAAATAGGCCTCAAAGATTGTACTTAATTATAACCCAAGGAAAACTTCAAAATAATGCACTTGATCAAAAATTTTATCTCAAAGATTAGTTTCGCTTCATTTCAATTCCTCAAGTGTGTGTGTGTAGAGCCATTCTCACCTAATCCCTTGTAACCCGTATGAGTTTATGCATAAAAATGAATCATATTTAATATTGAAGATGTGTGTATAAATGAACTCCATAGGCTTGCTTTTCAAGTCACTCTCTACTAATGTAGACATGCACAACACCAAGGATCAAGTAGGACTTTATTAAGCTTGTAACGTTTGGCTTGGGTGAAGGTATGATAAAGGATAATAATTTGGCTTAAATCACCCAGAAACACATAAATCATGCAAGACTATGTAGAGCTCAACCCTATAACACAACTTCATTTCAATTCACCAGGTTACACCCCCAAACTTATTTAGAACACTCAATCTTTTTTTTTCTTCTTTTTTTTCTTCTTTTTTTTTATTACACTTCCCCTCCTCCACACTTAAACAACACATTGCCCTCAATGCGTAAGTACGTGGATGATAAGTACATATTGGCTTTTTTTTTCTTTTTTTTTTTTTTACAAATACAATAGAACTCGCTTGCATTGCTCATGACACATCCCAACCTCCTCTAACTTCCCAAAACCAGAACATAGCTCAAAATTTAATTGTGAATGATCTACATGCTCATAGGTAAGGAATAAACTGTTTGGAACAAATTCATTTGAGGTTAGGAAATCTTTTAGTGAGTTAACAAAGAAAAAGGCTTACAAAGGCTCAAAGGGGTAACTAGGGATCATTTTCAGTCAAGGTTGGCTATTAAGGCTCAAACGGTCCAAAGATGGCCTAAATCATTTCCCCAATGTTGCACCGCCTAGGATTTCGCCTTGAGTGACCATCAAACAAGTTCTAGAATTCATTGAAATCTGAAGAAACATTTAATTACATAAACTTTCTCTAAGTGAACAAATAACTCAGTGATAATAGCTCAGTGCTCAATGTTGCGCAAGGAATCAAAAGCAAAGCGAAAACCAATAAACATTTCAAGCACATAGATCCATGCATCATTTATCATTTTCCAAGAGTTCTTCTTAATTCAATCATTATCTTATCATCGACCCACAAAATGCAAGAAAAGAGGTACGTGGCGTTGTTACACCTGAGTCAAGATTGTTTATTTCAACAATCCTTAGGACCAGTAGCCCGCAGACTTAAGGTTTCCAGCCTATATACCTTTATTATGAAAGAAACACTTCAAACAACATGAAATAAACAAACTACAGATTTATTTCGAGAGAATGCGTTTCAAGGTTAAAGAAACCCCATATTCTGCCATTCTCAGGTTTTTCCACAATTGTTTTTTTTTTTAAATCAAAACTGATAAAGATAAAAACACATAACAACTCTAAATTACGCAAAACTAAACTCACTCATAAATAACAAAGTTCAACAAGTCAGCAAACAAAAACAAGTTAGTTAGAATGGGTCTACAAAGTTTAGAAGTTAGCCTCCTTATTCAGCCATTATAGATTAAAGAGATCCATAATGCGTTTCAAGAGGACTTAAACTTTTAAGCCACCACTCTAAAAACCAAGATTAGAAAATATTACCTGGGAGGAAAGAAACAACCTGAAAAATCTCAAAATAAATAACATGAAAAACTTCAAATAAACACAATAAAAAGAAAGCAAACAAAAACGAAGCAAACCAGCAAATAGAGATTACAGATGGAGTGTTAAATCTAGTTTACGCCTCTTATTGCCTTCTCCAAACCAATCAATCCGAGCTGTTGTTGGATCAGGCGAATAGACGAATTCTTATAGTTTGTCAATTAACTCCCCTGCCGTTGAAGCTGTAACAAGGATTTGCCTCGCTGAGGGTGAGATAAAATTTTTTTCTACAGCTTGATCAAGAAAAGACAACAAACCATCAAAAAAGTTATTGACATTTAACAAACTAATGGGTTTTTTATGGATGTTTAGCTGTGCCCAAGAGGTGATTTGAAATATCTCCTCTAATGTACCATAACCACCGGGCAAAGCTATAAATGCATCAGATTTAATGATCATATGTGCAATACGCTCATGCATACTAGAAACCTGTAAATCTTCCCCCATGGTGTTGCCTACGATATCTCGTACAGCTAATGGTTTAGGGATAATGCCGAGAACTTTGCTTCCTCCTAAGGGTGCAGCTGTCGACACACACCCCATTAACCCAAGACTACCCCCTCCATAAATCAAATGAATACCCCTCGCAGCTAATGTCCTACCAAGATCAAGAGCTGCTGTTGTAAACTCTCCATCTTTACCAAAGTGCGATCCACAAAATACGCATATATTTTGGAATCACCGAATTGGTGTTTTCTCCATTTCTAAAAATGCTCTAACTTTGTGTAAGACAATGATGCAAATTAGTTAATATGCTTTTCAAGTGCAAGACAGGTTATAGAATGACCTTTGAAAATATATAGAATGGATATATACACACATAAAAGTCTCAAATTTGACACACGGGGACATAATTTCGGTGGGGGTTATTCGATGCAGATTTATTGCCCCAAGATTTGAAAAAATGAGATATGCTTTTGGCGGGGTTTGACAAAACCTACACACTTGTCTCCTACGTGAAGTATGAGAAATGGAAATACACTTTCGGTGGGGTTTGACAAAACCGCCACACTTGTCTCCCACGTGAAGCATGAAAAGTAGAGATATACTTTCGGCGGGGCTTGACAAAACCTCCACACTTGTCTCCCACGTGTACTTATGCCATAGGGTAGTCATATGGTTTGTCAAAAAGAAAACTTGAAATTAAAACAAACAAAATCAACAAACAACACAACACAAAAACAACATTGATAATCAGATCAAACGAAACAAGAAAAAAAATTTGATAATAACAACACACATTCAAATATACAAGTAGTTGTGATTGTGGCTCACATCTTCCTCTGGTTTTACGTCCAGTAACGGCTGAAACGCCTTCTATGAGTCGTGGATTTTCTTCCCATCCAGTTTTCTTATAAACTGGCAAACAGGGTCGTTTTTAGTCAGATTCCCTAGACTATAACACGGCAATTCATCACGAAATTGTGTCCATAGATTAAGCAATTCACGCTGAACAAGTCCACAAGAATGTGACTCGAGAGTTAACAAAACATTATCCAGCGACTCATTACTCAAACCATTCTTAATAAATGAAAGTTTCTCTTCTCTATTCCTGGACGCAAAACCTAATGAACGACAAGTCTGGTTACAATTCCATCTAGCACATTTATAACATACTTGTAACCTTTCGCTCTTCGCCTCTTGGCGTAGTAGCTCTTTCCTAGACCAGGCATGTATTTTGCTAGGAATTAATGTCCGGCTACACCGGACCAATCTCACCTTGGCTTCGATCAGCCCTCGGGATATCAGCAGGCACATTTAGGAGTCAATCAATACCC
Source organism: Boswellia sacra (assembly GCA_013180625.2). Lineage (NCBI taxonomy): Eukaryota > Viridiplantae > Streptophyta > Magnoliopsida > Sapindales > Burseraceae > Boswellia > Boswellia sacra. The sequence goes on from SNVD02006313.1 coordinate 7,975, forward strand.
AAAGTCTATGTCATCCGTACTTTATAATTTTACACAGCATTTTGAGGGAAGTGAAGGAAAATACTTACGAAGGTTCGACAGAAAGATATCGGCATCCATTGAAGAAGAGAAAAGGAGAGATATTACTGATAATGCGATTGAGTTTATTCTTCTCCCAGATATGCACATTTCAAACCTTCAGGCAATGGTTTCAGCTCCCCTTTGGATGTTTCCTCAAGCTGTTGCACAAATGAATTCGAAGTACGAAATAATCAAATTAAACAAAAGGAAAGAAAAGAAAAGAGCAGAAACGAAAACTAAAGACACATAAAAGAGATAACAATGCAATAACAAACAAAAGTCAAAAACAAGTAAACAAATATATAAAAACAAATGAACAGATGGCAAAGAGAATAAAACCTATCAATTGATGGCCTATGAAAGAATCTCCTCAGTGATGCGTTCGAAACTAGCAAGTATACTAGTCGCACAGTAATAAAGTGATAAGTAAGATATCGTTCCCACGAGGATTGATTCTAATTGAATTTGTTATTGCAAAAGCGAAAACAGAATAAATGGGGGGTTTTGTTGACTGCATTAACTAACTCAATACGAAAGCAATGACGATATACATGCAAATTAATCAATTGAGAAGACACCAGTGACAGAAATCTCTGGTTAAGGGATCACTCTCTACCACAAGATATGGATTTGTGAATTAATCGTAGAATTGTCATCCAATGACACCATTGAAATTATCAACCGTAGATAACAACAAGCACTGTTACCCCAATCTTTCCTTACTTTGTTGTTAAATAAAACAGACTCTTTATTTAATCTCTATCCATTAAACAACCTAGAACAAGCTCTCTAAATTTAATTCAATGGATGCATTACGATAAGAAAAATAGGTTGATCTAAGCAATAAACACACAAGCTCGGATTATTAACTTAGGTTGTATTCTCCAATTGCAATCTCTGATCACAATTTTGCTAATAAGGATTAGAAATTCAAGACAATTACGGATCAAGATTTCTAGTCTACCAATAGACAACAACCACATTATATTCAGTTGGCCATTCAAAATACAATCCAGCAAGCAATCATAAGCATTAGATATAGCAAAATACAAGCAAATTCAATTAGAGAATTGGATAACAACTTCTTGCACAATCAACTTACAAAAACCATATCAGGGGCTTTGAAATCACCCTCAACCAATTCAGATTCATTTACACATGTTTAAGAATGTGGTAAATACAATACAACATGGAGACATTCCAGAAAATGAAAGGGAAGGGAAAAACTTAGCAAATTTGATGTAATTCTCTTTGGATTGTAGTTCTTCCTCTTTCCAAGCTTCATTTCTCCTTCAAGAACTCCAGGAGATGAAAGAATTCCAGAGCTGCAGCCTCCACCATGTTCTACCCTCTTCAAGTTATCAAAATAAAACCCTAAAATGTGTTTAAATACTCTGCTACAGTAACGTGCTACAGTGTCCCGTATTATACATGCTACAGTTATGTGTGGAATTACATTTCTACAATCCTCACACTGTTTTGATTACAACTTTCGGTACACTGAATGGATTCATAAACCGTAAATTTCTCCAAAAAGTAGACTTCGTGAGCTTTTCAACAGTATATGATATGTCATCGGGTTCATTGTATATCAATACAATTAAATCCGAGAAGATGGTTGACTAGCAGAGGTGAAAATGAAGGGTTTTACTCCATTTTTGTGCAAGTTGCTGCTCCAAAACTCCTACAAACATCAAAACCACACAAAAACATAAAAATACCAAGGAATATAGCAAAGAACATGGACGAATTGATATGAAAATGATATATAAATAGACACTTATCAAATTCCCCCACACTTAGACTTTGCTAGTCCTCGAGCAACTACAACGATATGAAAACAAAACTAAATCTAAACAGAATCAAAGAAAAAATTAAAACACACATGTTTTAACTTGCAAATAGGCCTCAAAGATTGTACTTAATTATAACCCAAGGAAAACTTCAAAATAATGCCCTTGATCAAGAATTTTATCTCAAAGATTAGTTTCGCTTCACTTCAATTTCTCAAGTGTGTGTGTGTAGAACCATTCTCACCTAATCACTTGTAACCCGGATGAGTTTATGCATAAAAATGAATCGTATTTAATATTAAAGATGTGTGTATAAATGAACTCCATAGGCCTGCTTTTCAAGTCACTCTCCACTAATGTAGACATGCACAACACCAAGGATCAAGTAGGACTTTATTAAGCTTGTAACGTTTGGCTTGGGTGAAGGTATAATAAAGGATAATAATTTGGCTCAAATCACCCACAAACACATAAATCATTCAAGACTATGTAGAGCTCAACCCTATCACACAACTTTATTTCAATTCACCAGGTTACTCCCCCAAACTTATTTAGAACACTCAATCTTTTTTTTTTTTCCAGAAAACAAAAGAAAACTACACCCCCACACTTTGTTGTTTCATTCCTTTTAAGAACACTTAAGGGTATAGATCTCTTATTCTTCTTCTTTTGTTCTCTTTTTTTTTCTTTTTTTCTTTTTTTTTTTAATACACTTCCCCTCCCCCACACTTAAACAACACATTGTCCTCAATGTGTAAGTACGTGGACGATAAGTACAGATTGGCTTTTGTTTTCTTTTGTTTTCTTTTTTTTTTTTAACAAACACAATAGGACTCACTTGCATTGCTCATGACACATCCCACCTCCTCTAACTTCCCAAAACCAGAACATAGCTCAGAATTTAATTGTGAATGATCTACATGCTCATAGGTAAGGGATAAACTGTTTGGAACAAATTCATTTGATGTTAGGAAATCTTTTAGTGAGTTAACAAAGAAAAAGGCTTACAAAGGCTCAAAGGGGTAACTAGGGATCAATTTCAGTCAAGGTTGGCTATTAAGGCTCAAACGGTCCAAAGATGGCCTAAATCATTTCTCCAATGTTGCACAGTCTAGGATTTGGCCTCGAGTGACCATCAAAACAAGTTCTAGAATTCATTGAAATCTGAAGAAACATTTAAATTGCATAAACCTTCTCTAAGTAAACAAATAACTCAGTGATAATGGCTCGGTGCTCAATGTTGTGTAAGGAATCAAAAGCAAAGCGAAAACCAATAAACATTTCAAGCACACAGATCCATGCATCATTTATCATTTTCTAAGAGTTATTCTTAATTCAATCATTATCTTATCATCGACCCACAAAATGCAAGAAAAGAGGTACGTGGCGTTGTTACACCTGAGTCAAGATTGTATATTTCAACAATCCTTAGGACCAGTAGCCCGCAGACTTAAGGTTTCCAGCCTATAGACCTTTATTATGAAGGAACAAAACAAGAAACAAGACACTTCAAACACATGAAATAAACAAACTACCGATTTATTTAGAGAGAATCACGTTTCAAGGGGTTTTTTGTTTGTTTTTTTTTTTTTTTTTTTTTACAGAAACCCCATATTCTGCCATTCTCAGGTTTTTCCACAAATTTTTTTTTTGAATCGAAATTGATAAAGACAAAAACACATAACAACTCTAAATTACAAAACTAAACTTACTCATAAAATAACAAAGTCCAACAAGCCAGCAAACAAAAACAAGTCAGTTAGAATGGGTCTAAAAAGTTTTAGAAGTTAGCCTCCTTATTCAGCCATTATAGATTAAAGAGATCCATAATGCGTTTCAAGAGGACTTAAACTTTTTAAGCCACCACTTTAAAAACCAAGATTAGAAAATATTACCTGGGAGGAAAGAAACAACCTGAAAAATCTCAAAATAAATAACATGAAAAACTTCAAATAAACACAATAAACAGAAAGCAAACAAAACCGAAGCAAACCAGCAAATAGAGATTACAGATGGAGTGTTAAATCCAGTTTACGCCTCTTATTGCCTTCTCCAAAACCAATCTATCCGAGGCCATTGTTGAATCAGGCGAATAGACGAATGCTTGTAATTTGTCAATTAACTCTCCTGCAGTTGAAGCTGGAACCAGGATTTGCCTCGCCGACTGTGAGATGAAGTTTTTTTCTACTGCTTGATCAAGAAAAGACAACAAACCATCAAAAAAATTATTGACATTCAACAAACCAATGGGTTTCTGATGGATGTTTAGCTGTGCCCAAGAGGTGATTTGAAATATCTCCTCTAATGTACCATAACCACCCGGCAAAGCTATAAATGCATCGGACTTAACAACAATATGTGCAATACGCTCATGCATACTAGAGACCTGTAACTCTTCCCCGATTGTGTTGCCTACTATATCTCGTACAGCTAATGGTTTAGGGATAATGCCGAGAACTTTGCTCCCTCCTAGGGATGCAGCTGTTGACACACACCCCATTAACCCAAGACTACCCCCTCCATAAATCAAATGGATACCCCTCGCAGCTAATGTCCTACCAAGATCAAGAGCTGCTGTTGTAAACTCTCCATCTTTACCAATTGCGATCCACAAAATACGCATATATTTTGGAGTCGCCGAATTGGTGTTTTCTCCATTTCTACAAGTGCTCTAACCTTGTGTAAGACAATGATGCACGTTAGGTAATATGCTTTTCAAGTGCAAGACAAGTTATAATAATGACATTTGAAAATATGGAGAATGGATATATACACACGTAAAACTCTCAAATTTGACACCTGGGGATATAATTTTGGTGGGGTTTGCTCGATGCAGATTTATCGCCCTGAGATTTGAAAAAATAGATATGCTTTCGGTGGGGTTTGACAAAACCTCCACACTTGTCGCCCACGTGTGCATGAAAAATGGAGATAAACTTTCGGTGGGGTTTGAAAAAAAACCGCCACACTTGTCTCCCACGTGAAGCATGACAATTAGAGATATACTTTCGGTGGGGTTTGACAAAACCGCCACACTTGTCTCCCACGTGAAGCATGAAAAGTAAAGATATACTTTCGGCGGAGGTTGACAAAACCTCCACACTTGTCTTCCACGTGTGCTTATATCATGGGGTAGTCATCTGGTTTGTCAAAAAGAAAACTTGAAATTAAAACAAACAAAATCAACAAACAACAACAACACAAACAACAACATTGATAATCAGATCAAACGAAACAAGAAAGAAATAAAATTCGACAACAACAACACACAGTCAAATATACAAGTAGTTGTGATTGTGGCTCACATCTTCCTCTGGTTTTACGTCCAGTAACGGCTGAAACGCCTTCTATGAGTCGGGGATTTGCTTCCCATCCAGTTTTCTTATAAACTGGCAAACAGGGTCGTTTTTAGTCAGATTCCCTAGACTATAACACTGCAATTCATCACGAAATTGTGTCCATAGATTAAGCAATTCACGCTGAACAAGTCCACAAGAATGTGACTCGAGAGTTAACAAAACATTATCCAGCGACTCATTACTCAAACCATTCTTAATAAATGAAAGTTTATCTTCTCTATTCCTGGACGCAAAACCTAATGAAAGACAAGTCTGGTTACAATTCCATCTAGCACATTTATAACATACTTGTAACCTTTCGCTCTTCGCCTCTTGGCGTAGTAGATCTTTCCTAGACCAGGCATGTATTTTGCGAGATTAATGTCCGGCTCACCGGACAATCTCACCTTGGCTTCAATAAGCCATCGGATATCAGCAGGCACATTTAGGAGCATCAATGCCTAAAGTCTAGTCATCCGTACTTTATAAATTTTAAACACAGCATTTTGAGGAAGTGAAGAGAAAAATTTACGAAGGTTTGACAAAAAGATATCGGCATCCATTGAAGAGGAGAAAAGAAGAGATATTACCGATAATGCGATCGAGTTTGTTTTTCTCCAAGATATGCACGTTTCAAACCTTTGGCGAATGACTTCAACTTCCGTTTGGATGTTTCCACAAGCTGCTTCACAAATGAGCTCAAAGCACAGAATAATCAAGTTGAACAAAAGAAAGGAAAAGAAAAGAGCAGAAACGAAACTAAAGACACATAAAAGAGATAACAACACAATAGCAAACAAAAGTAAAAAACAAGTAAAAAAATATAAAAACAAATAAGACAGATGGCAAAGAGAGATAAACCTGATCAATTTGATGGCCTATGAAAGGAATCTCCTCGAGACACAAAAATCGATCATTATTACCTCATTTTATTTTTCTTTTCTTCTTTTTTTTATTTTTCAAAAACATTGGGTTGCCTCCCAATAAGCGCTTGGTTTAACGTCCTCAGCCCGACGTTGTTTCCATCATGGGAGGATCCAATTTCTGTTGTGCTTCTCTAATGGGCTTGGATCCCTCTTCTAACAAGATACGGTCAATGCATATGGATGGGCCTTGGATTTCAACAATTGTCCACTCAATAGCTATTTGTGATCTGTAAGTATTCGAACGAGTTTATCTTCTTGTATTCGTGCAAGGCCCATTTCTATTATATTGGCAAAGGATCATTCTCACTCAGAATACATGCCTCAAATGATCTGGTGAAAGAAGCTTAAGCTCAAGCAAGGGTCTTGCTCGATGCTGGAATCTACCTTCGAACCTTGCGTACGAACATTTTGTCTCATTAGATAAAGTAAATTGAATGTACGAAACATCATACCTATTTGTGGTTATTGCTATGTTCTCATCTAAGCTTGCCACAGCTTCCTCCATTTCTTTGGACACTTGTATCAAAATTCCTGACTCATTGGAATTTTCTGTCCCTATATGCTCACTAATAGCTACATCCAATCTATTCTTGCGAGTTAACACAAAATATTGTTGTGGCAAAGAATCAACAACGTCAACTGCAAACAGAAGCAAGTCAACTAAGTACCTCATGTGCCTCAAAGATATTCAAACAATCACCTTGCCATCAAACTCTATGATGAGAGTGTCCATCACGAACATCAATCTTGGTTTCAACAAAGTTTTCGAAGTGGTCTCCCCATAAGAAATCGGTGTGGATTCGGGGATGTCCTCATCCTCTATTTCAAAAGAAACATAAAAGTCTACTGCGAAAAGCATTGATTCATCTTCACAAGCCATCTTCCACCAACTCTTTTTGGTATATGCTTAAAAACGATCAACAAGTTGAATGGTAATACCATTTTTCGCAAAAGGTCCAAGATTTAAAGAAGCATAAATAGAATATGGCATGGTGAACGTACCTGGACCTTTGCACTTTGGAGAAATTTTCCTTTGCAATACAGCTGAAACATCTTCCCCCACACTTACTTTCTCATTTCTTTTTAACTTTCTTTTGCTGGTGCATAACTCCTTGAGACATTTTGTATAACGAGGTACTTGCTCGGTAGCATCCAAAAGTGGTATCCTCACCTCGATTATGCGAAAAGTTTCCAGGATTTTCTGTCTTGTTCCTCCTTTCGTCGATTTCCAAAATCTACTAGGAAAAGGTGGATGGAAACATATGAAAAGAATGGGTTATAGATTTTACACTTAGAAGTCAGTGTTTTATTCATGGTGGAAGTGGTTTCATCTCCTTCATCAGTTTGTGATTTCTTTGGCAGGACATCTAATTGCTCTTCATTTTGCAAAGTTATCGCACAAGAATTCTCTCTTGGATTGATCATCGTTTGGCAAGATAATTCTTCTGAGCCTTGGCCCTCGAATTTGCTCATGCTAGTGGCCAATTGTCCCATTTGATTTGCCAGGTTTTGGATACTTGCCCCATTTTCCTGCTGGAATTGCATTGTGTTAGTGGCAAGTGCATTAACAATGTCCTGGAGAGACATACCTGAGTTTTGTAAAGCTGGTTGCGGTGCTGGATGTGGCATTGGTGGTGGTTGCATTTGAAAAGGTTGCTGCACTCTAGGTTGATTGAAACCTTGTGGCCGATTTGGTATCACATTTAGAGTGATTGGTTGATGATTCCAGTAACTGAAATTATGTTGATCTTCCCATCCAGCATTGTAAGTGCTAGAGAAAGGATCATACCATTGCCTCGTTTGTCCTGGAAATCCACCCATGACATTGGCTTGTTCCATATATTCTTCTTGTAAAGTTGGATACATGTCGATTGGATGCTCATCGTAGAATATATCCCACATTCATAAGATTTTTGCATATCTCCTACAGCCATGTTTTCCACAAGAGAGGTTAGCTCAGAAAGTTGTTGTTCAATGTTCGGAGTGCTTACCTCATTTATTCTCCATGGTAGTTGGGGCTCAAATCCGCCACTGAATTGATGGCAGTTTACTGCCATGTCGTCTAAACACAAATAATAAAAGAAAAACAAACAAAAATATGAATCAACAATGAAAACAAAATAACAAATCGATTAGAAAATCAATCCCCGGCAACGGCGCCAAAAACTTGATGCGTTCGAAACTATCAAGTATACTAGTCGCACAAGTAATAAAGTGATAAGTAAGATATCGTTCCCACGAGGATTGATTCTAATTGAATTTTTTATTTCCAGCAACAATAAACTAAACAGGGGGGATTTTTATTGAATGCTTTACTAAATGAAATAAGAATGCAAGTAAAGAATAACAAAACAGAAAGTAAATTTGAATGAAAAATCATGGGAGAAAGCTGGTTAAGGGATCCTTCTCTACCACAAGATATGGATTTGCGAATTAATTGTAGAATTGTCATCTAATTACAGCATTGAAGTTTTCAACCGTAGATAATAACAAGCTCTATTACCCCAATCTTTCCTTACTTTGTTGTTAAATAAAACAAGCTCTTTATTTAATCTCTATCCATTACACAACCTAGAACAAGCTCTCTGAGTTTAATTCAATGGATGCATTATGATAAGAAAGATAGGTTGATCTAAGCAATAAACACACAAGCTCGGAGTATTTAACTTAGGTTATATTCTCCAATTGTAATCTCTGATCACAATTTTGCTACTAATGATTAGAAATTCAAGACAATTACGGATCAAGATTTCTAGTCTAGCAATAGCCAATATCCAGATTATGTTCAGTTGGCCACCCAAATACAATCCAGTAAGCAATCATAAGCATTAGACATGGGAAAATACAAGCAACTTCAATTAGAGAATTGGATAACAACTTCTTGCACAATTAACTCACAAAAACCATATCAGGGGCTTTGAAATCACCCTCAACCAATTCAGATTCAGTTACACATGTTTAAGAACGGGGTAAATACAATACAACATGGAGACATTCCAGAAAATGAAAGGGAAGGGAAAAACTTAGCAAATTTGATGTAATTCTCTTTGGATTGTAGTTCTTCCTCTTTACAAGCTTCCTTTCTCCTTCAAGAACTCCAAGAGATGAAAGAATTCCAGAGCTTCAGCCTCCACCACGTTCTCCCCTCTTCAAGTTATGAAAATAAAACCCTAAAATGTGTTTAAATACTCTCCTACAGTGACTTGCTACAGTGCCCCGTATTATACATGCTACAGTGACTTGTGGAATTATATTTCTATACATCTCACACTGTTTTGATTAGAACTTTTGGTACACTGAATGGATTTATAAAACGTAAATTTCTCCAGAAAATAGACTTCGAGAGCTTTCCAACGGTATATAATATGTCGTCGGGTTCATTGTATATCAATACAATTAAATCCGAGAAATCACTGACTAGCAGAGGTGAAAATGAAGGGTTTTACTCCATTTTTGTGCAAGTTGCTCCAAAACTCCTACAAACATCAAAACAACACAAAAAACATAAAAATACCAAGGAATATAGCAAAGAAACATGGACGAATTGATATACAAGTAATACATAAATAGACACCTATCAAATTCCCCCACACTTAGACTTTGCTAGTCCTCGAGCAACTAAAATGATATGAAACATAACTAAACCGAAACAGAATCAAAGAAAAATTAAAACACACACAAATGCTTCAACTTGCAAATAGGCTCAAAGATTGTACTTAATTATAACCCAAGGAAAACTTCAAAATAATGCACTTGATCAAGAATTTTATCTCAAAGATTAGTTTCGCTTCACTTCAATTCCTCAAGTGTGTGTGTGTAGAGCCATTCTCACCTAATCACTTGTAACCCGGATGAGTTTATGCATAAAAATGAATCATATTTAATATTGAAGATGTGTGTATAAATGAACTCCATAGGCCTGCTTTGCAAGTCACTCTCCACTAATGTAGACATACACAACACCAAGGATCAAGTAGGACTTTATTAAGCTTGTAACGTTTGGCTTGGGTGAAGGTATGATCACGGATAATAATTTGGCTCAAATCACCCACAAACACATAAATCATTCAAGATTATGTAGAGCTCACCCCTATAACACAACTTTATTTTAATTCACCAGGTTACTCCCCCAAACTTATTTATAACACTCAATCTTCTTTTTTTTTTTTCTCTTCTCTTCTTCTTCTTTTTTTTGTAGAAAACAAAAGAAACTACACCCCCACACTTTTTTGTTTCATTCTTTTTAAGAACACCCAAGGGTGTATAAACTCATTTTTCTTTTCTTTTTTTTTTTTTAAACTGCAATTACTCCCCCCACCTTAAAACCAATACATTGTCCTCAATGTTTAAGTACGTGGAAGATAAGTATAGATTTTTTTTCTCTTTTTTTTTTTTTTACAAACATAATAAAACTCACTTGCATTGCTCATGGCATAATCCAACCTCCTCTAACTTCCCTAAACCAGAACATAGCTCAAAAAGTAATTGCGAATGATTTACATGCTCATAGGTAAGGGATAAACTGTTTGGAACAAATTCAATTAAGGTTAGGAAATCTTTTAGTGAGTTAACAAAGAAAAAAGGTTTACAGAGGCTCAAAGGGGTAACTAGGGATCAATTTTAGTCAAGGTTGGCTCTTAAGGCTCAAACGGTCCAAAGATGGCCTAAATCATTTCCCTAATGTTGCTCAGTCTAGGATTTTTCGCCTCGAGTGACCATCAAACAGGTTCTAGAATTCATTGAAATCTGAAGAAACACTTAAATTGCATAAAACTTCTCTAAGTAAACAAATAACTCAGTGATAATGGCTCTGTGCTCAATGTTGTGCAAAGAATCAAAGGTAAAGCAAAAACTAATATACATTTCAAGAACACGGATCCATGCATCATTTATCATTTTCCAAGATTTATTCTTAATTCAATCATTATCTTATCAATTGGCCCATAAATGCAAGAGAAGAGGTACTGGCTTGTTACAATTACACCTGAAGTCAAGATTGTATATTTCAACAATCTTAGGACCAGTAAGCCCGCAGCCTTCAGGTTTTCCCCCCAGCCTATATACCTTTATTTGAAAGAACACAAACAAGATACAAGACATTCAAACAACATGAAATAAACAAACTACAGATTTATTGTCGGAGAATGCGTTTCAAGGGTTAAAGACAACCCATATTCGCAGTCTCACTTTTTTCCACACTTTTTTTTAATCGAAACTGATAAAGCAAAAACACATAACAACTCTAAATTACATAAAACTAAACTTACTCATAAAATAACAAAGTCCAACAAGCCAGCAAACAAAAACAGTCAGTTAGAATGGGTCTAAAAAGTTTAGAAGTTAGCCTCCTTATTCAGCCATTATAGATTAAAGAGATCCATAATGCGTTTCAAGAGGACTTAAACTTTTTAAGCCACCACTCGAAAAACCAAGATTAGAAAATATTACCTGGGAGGAAAGAAACAACCTGAAAAATCTCAAAATAAATAACATGAAAAAATTCAAATAAACACAATAAAAAGAAAGCAAACAAAAACGAAGCAAACCAGCAAATAGAGATTACAGATGGAGTGTTAAATCCAGTTTACGCCTCTTATTGCCTTCTCCAAACCAATCAATCCTAGCTGTTGTTGGATCAGGCGAATAGACGAATTCTTGTAGTTTGTCAATTAACTCCCCTGCCGTTGAAGCTGTAACAAGGATTTGCCTCGCTGATGGTGAGATAAATTTTTTTTCTACAGCTTGATCAAGAAAAGACAACAAACCATCAAAAAAGTTATTGACATTTAACAAACCAATGGGTTTTTTATGGATGTTTAGCTGGGCCCAAGAGGTGATTTGAAATATCTCCTCTAATGTGCCATAACCACCGGGTAAAGCTATAAATGCATCGGACTTAACAACCATATGTGCAATACGCTCATTCATGCTAGAGACTTGTAACTCTTCCCCGATTGTGTTGCCTACGATATCTCGCACAGCTAATGGTTTAGGGATAATGCCGAGAACTTTACTTCCTCCCAAGGATGCAGCTGTCGACACACACCCCATTAACCCAAGACTACCCCCTCCATACATCAAATGAATACCCCTCGCAGCTAATGTCCTACCAAGATCAAGAGCTGCTGTTGTAAACTCTCCATCTTTACCAAATTGCGATCCACAAAATACTCATATATTTTGGAGTCGCCGAATTGGTGTTTTCTCCATTTCTACAAGTGCTCTAACCTTGTGTAAGACAATGATGCACGTTAGGTAATATGTTTTTCAAGTGTAAGACAGGTTATAATAATGACATTTGAAAATATGGAGAATGGATATATACACACATAAAACTCTCAAATTTGATACATGAGGACATAATTTTGGTGGGGGTTGCTCGATGCAGATTTATCGCCCCGAGATTTGAAAAAATAGATATGCTTTCAGTGGGGTTTGACAAAACCTCCACACTTGTCGCCCACGTGCGCATGAAAAATGGAGATAAACTTTTGGTGGGGTTTGAAAAAACCGCCACACTTGTCTCCCACGTGAAGCATGACAATTAGAGATATACTTTCGATAGGGTTTGACAAAACCGCCACATTTATCTCCCACGTGAAGCATGAAAAGTAAAGATATACTTTCGGCAGAGGTTGACAAAACCTTCACACTTGTCTTCCACGTGTGCTTATATCATGGGGTAGTCATCTGGTTTGTCAAAAAGAAAACTTGAAATTAAAACAAACAAAATCAACAAACAACAACAACGCAAAAAACAACATTGATAATCAGATCAAACGAAACAAGAAAGAAATAAAATTCGACAACAACAACACACATTCAAATATACAAGTAGTTGTGATCATGGCTCACATCTTTCTCTGGTTTTACGTCCAGTAACGGTTGAAACGCCTTCTATGAGTCGGGGATTTGCTTCCCATCCAGTTTTCTTATAAACTGGCAAACAGGGTCGTTTTTAGTCAGATTTCCTAGACTATAACACTGCAATTCATCACGAAATTGTGTCCATAGATTAAGCAATTCACTCTGAACAAGTCACAAGAATGTGACTCGAGAGTTAACAAAACATTATCCAGCGACTCATTACTCAAACCATTCTTAATAAATGAAAGTTTATCTTCTCTATTCCTGGACGCAAAACCTAATGAACGACAAGTGTGGTTACAATTCCATCTAGCACATTTATAACATACTTGTAACCTTTTCGCTCTTCGCCTCTTGGCGTAGTAGCTCTTTCCAAGACCAGGCATGTATTTTGCGAGATTAATGTCCGGCTCACCGGACAATCTCACCTTGGCTTCGATAAGCCATCGTATATCAGCAGGCACATTTAGGAGCATCAATGCCCAAAGTCTAGTCATCCGTACTTTATAAATTTTAAACACAGCATTTTGAAGAAGTGAAGGGAAATATTTACGAAGGTTTGACAAAAAGATATCGGCATCCATTGAAGAGGAGAAAAGAAGAGATATTACCGATAATGCGATCGGGTTTGTTTTTCTCCAAGATATGCATGTTCCAAACCTTTGGCGAATGACTTCAACTTCCGTTTGGATGTTTCCACAAGCTGCTGCTCAAATGAGCTCAAAGCACAGAGTAATCAAATTAAACAAAAGAAAGGAAAAGAAAAGAGCAAAAACGAAACTAAAGACACATAAAAGAGATAACAACACAATAGCAAACAAAAGTCAAAAACAAGTAAAAACTATAAAAACAAATGAGACAGATGGCAAAGAGAGATAAAACCTGATCAATTTGATGGCCTACGAAAGGAATCTCCTCGAGACACAAAAATCGATCATTATTACCTCATTTTATTTTTCTTTTCTTTTTTTTTTATTTTTCAAAAACATTGGGTTGCCTCCCAATAAGCGCTTGGTTTAACATACTCAGCCCGACGTTGGTTCCATCATGGGAGGGTCCAATCTCTGCTGTGCTTCACTAATGGGCTTGGATCCTTCTTCCAACAAGATAGGGTCCATGCATATGGCTGGGCCTTGGATGTTATCAATTGTCCACCCAATAGCTATTTTGTGATCTGTAAGTATTCGGACGAGTTTCTCTTCTTGTATTCGTGCAAGGCCCATTTCTATTATAATTGGCAAAAGATCATTCTCACTCAAGAATCCATGCCTCAAATGATCTGGAAGAAGCTTAAGCTCCAAGGCAGGGGCTGTCATCACAGAAGGAAGAATTTTCTCATTAGATAAAGGAAATTGAATGTATGAAACATCATACCTATTTGTGGTTATTGCTATGGTCTCATCTAAGCTTGCCACAACTTCCTCCATTTCTTTGGACACTTGTATCAAAATTTCTGACTCCTTAGAATTTTCTGTCCCTATGTGCTCATTAATAGCTATATCCAATCCATTCTTGCGAGTTAACTCAAAACATTGTTGTGGCAGAGAATCAACAACGTCAACTCCAAAAACAGAATGCAAGTCACTAGAGTACCTCATTGCCTCAAAGATATTGAAACATATCACCTTGCCATCAAACTCTATGATGAGAGTGTCATCACGAACATCAATCTTGGTTCTAACAGTTTTCGAGAATGGTCTCCCCATAAGAATCGGTGTTGGATTAAGAGATGTCTCATCCTCTATTTCAAGAACATAAAAGTCTACTGCGAAAAGCAATTGATTCATCTGCACAAGCGCATCTTCCACAACTCTTTTGGTATATGCATTAAAACGATCAGCAATTTGAATGGTAATACCAATTTTTGTAAAAGGTCCAAGATTTAAAGAAGCATAAATAGAATATGGCATGGTGAACGTACCTGGGTCTTTGCACTTTGGAGGAATTTTCCTTTGCAATACAGCTGAAACATCTTCCCCCACACTTACTTTCTCATTTTTTTTAACTTTCTTTTGTTGGTGCATAACTCCTTGAAACATTTTGTATAACGAGGTACTTGTTCGATAGCATCTAAAAGTGGTATACTCACCTCGATTTTGCGAAAAGTTTCCAGGATTTTCTGTTCTTGTTCCTCCTTCTTCGATTTTACAAATCTACTAGGAAAAGGTGGAGGAGAAACATATGAAAGAATGGGGGTTATAGGATTTACCTGAGAAGTCAGTGTTTTTTTCATGGTGGAAGTGGTGTCATCTCCTTCATCAGTTTGTGATTTCTTTGGCAGGACATCTAATTGCTCTTCATTTTGCAAAGTTATCGCACAAGAATTCTCTCTTGGATTGATCATCGTTTGACAAGATACTTCTTCTGAGCCTTGGCCCTCGAATTTGCTCATGCTAGTGGCCAATTGTCCCATTTGATTTGCCAGGTTTTGGATACTTGCCCCAGTTTCCTGCTGGAATTGCATTGTGTTAGTGGCAAGTGCATTAACAATGTCCTGGAGAGACATACCTGAGTTTTGTGAAGCTGGTTGCGGTGCTGGATGTGGCATTGGTGGTGATTGCATTTGAAAAGGTTGCTGCACTCTAGGTTGATTGAAACCTTGTGGCCGATTTGGTATCACATTTGGAGTGATTGGTTGATGATTCCAGTAACTGAAATTATGTTGATCTTCCAATCCAGCATTGTAAGTGCTAGAGAAAGGATCATACCATTGCCTCGTTTGTCCTGGAAATCCACCCATGGCATTGGCTTTTTCCATATATTCTTCCTGTAAAGTTGGATATATGTCGATTGGATGCTCCATCGTAGAATATATCCCACATTCATAAGATTTTTGCATATCTCCTCCAGCCATGTTTTCCACAAGAGAGGTTAGCTCATAAAGTTGTTGTTCAATGTT
>SNVD02006314.1:0-24423 GCA_013180625.2 Boswellia sacra
TACCTATTTGTGGTTATAGCTATGGTCTCATCTAAGCTTGCCACAGCTTCCTCCATTTCTTTTGACGCTTGTATCAACCTTCTTGATTCCTTGTAATTTTCTGTCCCTATGTGCTCACTAAAAACCACTTCCAATCCATCTTTGTGAGTTAACTCAAAATGTTGTTGTGGCAAAGAATCAATAACATCAACTACAAAAACAGAATGCAAGTCACTAGGGTACCTCATTGCCTCAAAAATATTGAAACTAATCACCTCGCCATCAAACTCCATGGTGAGAGTGCCATCATGAACATCAATCTTCGTTCGGGCAGTTTTCAAGAATGGCCTCCCCAAAAGAATCGGTGTTGGATTGGGAGATGTCTCATCCTCCATTTCCAGAACATAAAAGTCTACTGGAAAAATCAATTGATTCACCTGCACAAGCACATCTTCCACAATTCTTTTGGTACATATGCATTAAAATGATCACATTTTGAATTGGGGGGGGGGGGTATACAATTTCCGCAAAAGGTCCAAGATTTAAAAGAAGCAATAAATAGATATGGCATGATGTTAAATAGATGCTTCTAAATCTAACGTACTCTTTCAAACGTAATTTTACCATATGGTGTATGTATGGTGACGTAACCTGAATCTTTTATTTCGAGGAATTTTTCTTTGTAAACAGCTGAAACATCTCCCCCACACTTACATTCTCATTTCCCTTCAACTTTCTCTTGTTGGTGCATAACTCCTTGAGAAATTTTGTACAACGAGGTACTTGCTCAATAGCATCCAGAAGTGGTATATTTACCTCGATTTTGTGAGAAGTTTCCAGTATTTCTTGTTCTTGTTTCTCCTTCGATTGTGCAAATCTACTAGGAAAAAGTGGAGGAGAAACATATGAAGGAATGGGAGTTATAGGATTGACCTGAGAAGTCAGTGTTTTGTTCATGGTGGAAGTGGTGTCATCTCCTTCATCAGTTTGTGATTTCTTTGGCAGGACATCTAATTGCTCTCCATTTTGCAAAGTTATCGAACAAGAATTCTCTCTTGGATTGATCACCGTTTGACAAGATAATTCTTCTGAGCCTTGGCCCTCGAATTTGCTCATACTAGTGGCCAATTGTCCCATCTGATTTGCCAGGTTTTTGATACTTGCCCCAGTTTCCTGCTGGAATTGCATTGTGTTAGTGGCAAGTGCATTAACAATATCTTCGAGAGACATACCTGAGTTTTGCGAAGCTGGTTGCTGTGCTGGATGTGGCATTGGTGGTGGTTGCATTTGAAATGGTTGCTGCACTCTAGGTTGATTGAAACTTTGTGGCCGATTTGGTATCACATTTGGAGTGATTGGTTGATGATTCCAGTAACTGAAATTATGTTGATCTTCCCATCCAGCATTGTAAGTGCTAGAGAAAGGATCATACCATTGCCTCGTTTGTCCTGGAAATCCACCCATGGCATTGGCTTGTTCCATATATTCTTCTTGTAAAGTTGGATACATGTCGATTGGATGCTCCATCGTAGAATATATCCCACATTCATAAGATTTTTGCATATCTCCTATAGCCATGTTTTCCACAAGAGAGGTTAGCTCAGAAAGTTGTTGTTCAATGTTCAGAGTGCTTACCTCATTTACTCTCCATGGTAGTTGTGGCTCAAAATCGCAACTGAATTGATAGAAGTTTACTGCTATGTCGTCTAAACACAAACAATCAGAAAAGAAAAATAAAGAAAAATATGAACCAACAATGAAAACAAAATAACAAATCGATTAGAAAATCAATCCCCGGCAACGGCGCCAAAAACTTGATGCGTTCGAAACTAGCAAGTATACTAGTCGCACAGTAATAAAGTGATAAGTAAGATATCGTTCCCACGAGGATTGATTCTAATTGAATTTGTTATTTCCAGCAACAATAAACTAAACAGGGGGGATTTTTGTTGAATGCTTTACTAAATGAAATAAAAATGCAAGTAAAGAATAACAAAACAGAAAGTAAATTTGAATGAAAAATCAATGGGAGAAAGCTGGTTAAGGGATCCTTCTCTACCACAAGATATGGATTTGCGAATTAATTGTAGAATTGTCATCTAATTACAGCATTGAAGTTATCAACCGTAGATAATAACAAGCTCTATTACCCCAATCTTTCCTTACTTTGTTGTTAAATAAAACAAGCTCTTTATTTAATCTCTATCCATTAAACAACCTAGAACAAGCTCTCTGAGTTTAATTCAATGGATGCATTATGATAAGAAAGATAGGTTGATCTAAGCAATAAACACACAAGCTCGGATTATTTAACTTAGGTTGTATTCTCCAATTGTAATCTCTGATCACAATTTTGCTACTAATGATTAGAATTTCAAGACAATTACGGATCAAGATTTCTAGTCTAGCAATAAATCACAACCAGATTATATTCAGTTGGCCACTCAAATACAATCAGCAAGCAATCATAAGCATTAAATATGGGAGAATACAAGCAACTTCAATTAGAGAATTGGATAACAATTCCTTACACAATCAACTTACAAAAACCATATCAGGGGCTTTGAAATCACCCTCAACCAATTCAGATTCAGTTACACATGTTTAAGAACGTGGTAAATACAATACAACATGGAGACATTCCAGAAAATGAAAGGGAAGGGAAAAACTTAGCAAATTTGATGTAATTCTCTTTGGATTGTAGTTCTTCCTCTTTCCAAGCTTCCTTTCTCCTTCAAGAACTCCAAGAGATGAAAGAATTCCAGAGCTTCAGCCTCCACCACGTTCTCCCCTCTTCAAGTTATGAAATAAAACCCTAAAATGTGTTTAAATACTCTGCTACAGTAACGTGCTACAGTGTCCCGTATTATACATGCTACAGTGATGTGTGGAATTACATTTCTACACTTCTCACACTGTTTTGATTACAACTTTCGGTACACTGAATAGATTCATAAACCGTAAATTTCTCCAAAAAGTAGACTTCGAGAGCTTTTCAACGGTATATGATATGTCATCGGGTTCATTGTATATCAATACAATTAAATCCGAGAAGATGGTTGACTAGCAGAGGTGAAAATGAAGGGTTTTACTCCATTTTTGTGCAAGTTGCTCCAAAACTCCTACAAACATCAAAACCACACAAAAACATAAAAATACCAAGGAATATAGCAAAGAAACATGGACGAATTGATATGAAAATGATATATAAATAGACACTTATCAACTCTTCTTGTTAGATGAGTTTTATTCTTGTTTCTTTAATCATTTGAGTATAATAGCCATGAATATGAAACTTTATATCACTTGGAGAAAATTTATGTGAATAAAGCTTGGTGTTAAGATCTCACAAGACTCTAGAACCTATTTGATCACCACTCGAGGTGAAATGTTAGGCTTCATAACATAAAGGAAGTGATTTAGGTCTTTTTTGGATCGATTGAGCCTTTCAAGCCCACCTATGCTTACTTCATTGTCACTAGTATACCCTATTGAGCCTAATCAAGTCTCTCTTTGTCTAATTACAAAATGTGTCCTAACACTAGAAAAATTTTCCTTACAAAATACCCTTCACTCATAACATATGAACATTCTAGAAAAGAACATTGAGAGCTATGCTTATGGGGGAATGAAAGGAAGTTGACAAGTTTTTGTACAATTTTGAGTTCCAAGAAAAGAAGGAAAAAAAAGAAAAGAGAAAAAGAAAGAGAGAGAGAAAAGAAGAAGAAGAAGAAGAAGAAGAAGAAAGAAACAAAAAGAAAAGAAGAGTGCTAATCTCATTATTCGTAAAGTTTAGGAGTGTAATCCCTCGAAATCAAAAAGTAAAACAAACATAGTGGGTGAAAACTCAAAGTTTGGGGGTACAAATGGAAGAAGTTGATGCTCTCAATTAAAACCTAGAGTGGTTGTATGATTAAGGGTGAGATAACCTTATAGTCTCTTTTATCATATCTTGACCCTAGCCTATCATTACAAGCTTGATAAAGCCCTAATGATCCTTTATGTTGTGATGATCCTACATTAGTGGAGAGTGATGTGAAAAACGGGCTTATGATGGTCCTTCTATCTTTAGAGATTGATCACTAGTTTCTATTTGCATAAAGTTATCCGGGTCTTAGCAAGAGAAGTACGATTGGCTATACACACATACACAAAGAATCTCGAATGAAGTAATTCTAGCATCAGAGTCGAAATTGTGAAAAATCACAATGTCAATGTATTACCTTTGAGCTATTGAACTTGAGGAATCTTTGAAGAATTTGAATTTTAATCAAATTAATACACAACTCATATTCAGCATTTCGACTTGTTATTGAAGGATATTGGTTGTGTTGAAAACATATCAAAAAGAAGAAAATCCACCAATAGTTCCTGTCAACGGTATCAAAGAAAGCAACTTTGCTATTAATAGTGAAGAAGCAAGATATGTGGAAGAAGTTAGCCACTTTGTCATATATAGATGTTTACAAAGAAGAAGGAACAATGCCTTTAACGCTAGAAGAAGAAATTCTTCAACACAATACCAAACTCTTCATACGGGGGATAAACGAATTATCCACTCATCTTAAGGAGTGAAAAGAAGCAAGGGAGCGAAGAATTGCCCTAACCATCTTGAAAATCAAGGAAGATAGAATTATCTCAATCATCTTGAAGGAAGTGCAAGAAAATCATGCTAGAATGGATAGCCTCTCTTGTAGCCAAATGTGAAGAAAAAAAGAAAAATAAATAAAAGCCTGCTAAGTCGAAAACCTTGAAAAGGTAGCTTAGGCAAAAATTAAGGTAACCCCACTAAGCTAAAAACCTGAAAGGGCAGCTTAGGCAAAAGTTAGGACATGAAAGAAAAGAAGAAAAAGTCCTCTGAGTTGAAAACCTAGAGAGGGCAACTCAGGCAAAAGTTAAGGCAAGCTCGCTAAGTCGAAAACCCGAAAAGGTCGACTTAGGCAAAAATTAGAGCACAAAAAAAAAATTGATTATAAAGCTCTTACCTATTAAAGTGGAAGACATGATCATGGGACTCCCAAAAGGGAGACTTAGGCAAAAATTAGAGCACAAAAAAGAATTCCATAATAAAGGGTAAAGCTGTTACCTATTGAAGCGGAAGGCATGATCATGGGACTCCCAAAAGGTCATGCAATCCCTAAGAAAAGGGATGTCGAGCTTTACATGTTGAAGGAATTTTGTATTGTAGAGACCGCGAGATTCAAGCTACTTCCAGTTGTC
Source organism: Boswellia sacra (assembly GCA_013180625.2). Lineage (NCBI taxonomy): Eukaryota > Viridiplantae > Streptophyta > Magnoliopsida > Sapindales > Burseraceae > Boswellia > Boswellia sacra. Next base: position 5,200 of record SNVD02006314.1, read on the forward strand.
ATCCTTTACAAGCCTCAATAGAGGCTGGAGAGTCTTGGAAGAAACCTCAGACATGTTGAAATATGAGAAAAGGCATTGGAAGTTGTGAAGTGAAGTAAAAGGGAAAAAGAATAGCTGACGACGACAGTCCTTACTCATTATCACCATTATCATTAGCATCAAGAAGCAGCAACCTGAGCCTAAATACATTTAATCCATCGCTCCAAATGAGCATTTTCTTGATGACTTCTCTAATCCAAGCAAGAAGCACATAGTTAGAAAAGATAATAAAGATAGACATCATGCATACATGAAACATAAAATGTTTTCTTATAGGAAGCACAATTCAAAATGGTATACAATCCAGAAGTAACCGAGTAGAATCACAATGTAGTATGAAATATTGGAGGTAACCGCAAAAGAAATGGGCTCAACACCTCAAGAAGACTTAGCAGTCACAGCACGATGTGTAAGTCATTCTCGATGAGATCCAACAGAAATAGCACAATGTGCAAGTCAGTCTCAATGAGACCCAATAGAAGCAATACGATGTGCAAATCAGTCTCGATAAGACTCAATAGAAGCGGCACGATATGCAACTTAGTCTCAATAAGATCCAATGAAAGCAACACGATGTGCAAGTCATTCTTGATGAGACCCAATCAAAGCAGCATGATGAGCAAGTCAGTCTTGATGAGACCCAATAGAAGCAACACGATGTACAAGTTAGTCTGGATGAGACCCAATCGAAGTAGCACGATGTGCAAGTTAGTCTTGATGAGACTCAATAAAAATAGCAAGATGTGCGAGTTAGTCTTGATGAGACCTAATAGAAGCAGCACGATGGACATGTAAGTTTTCATGAAACCTAACAGAAGCAACACGATGTGTGAGTTGGTATTGATAAGACCCAACGGACGTGGCATGATGTACAAGTCAATCTCGATGATGCCTATTTGAAGTAGCACAATGTGCAAGCCACCTAGATTGGGCTCCTCAATTCAGCATGATGTGCAATCTATATGAGTTAGGTAGTTCGGTCTCGATGAGACTTCTCTTAAACAACAAGATGTGTGAAAGCATCTACCTTGAAGAAGGAATCTCTCTCTCGAAGAAGGCATCTTCTTTGAAAAAGAAATTCAAGTTCTACTCTAAAGAAAGGATTTTGAAGAAGAAATTTGACAATGAAAGGTCATCTTGAAGACAGGATTTGAAAAATAGAAGAAGATTTATAGTCAAATAGCTGGAAAGGTAAAAGGGTAAATAGGTCAAAGAAAGAAAGAGAGAAGAAAGAAAGAAGGAAAGAAAAAGAAAGAAAAGAAAAGAGAGAAACAGGAAAAAAGAGAAAGAAAAAGAAGAGAGAAGAGGGAGAAAGAAAGAGAAAGATAGAATAGAGAAGAGAGAGAAAGAGAGAAAAGAGAAGAGAGAAAAAAAAAGAAAGACTCTGCATTGGCCCTAAGACACTTAAAGAATTTCTAAACAAAACCGATGACAAGCACTTTAGCAACTCACGAGGAAAGAAGAGTAACATTAGTCGATAGAATCTTCAACCGGAATCACATGCTAGAAAGCAATTTGTTGAAGAGCACACTGAATAAGGTAAAAATTTAAATTGATTTCATATCATTGAGAAATATTTGAATTTTGCAGGAACTTGCAAAGACAAATGGAAGAATCCCCAATAAGTCCAAGAATCAACAACATGATAAGAAACTTCTCAGTGAAAAGATGGCGAATGTAAGAGAAGTCAAGAATGAAGAATGTCAGAACATGATAAATCAAGAGATTTTCCCCAGTGGATTAAAAGGGATCAAGAATAGAAGCAATAGTACTTGGGCATGAAACCCGTTGAATACAAAATCTAGAGTAGATTAAGGAAACTTGAAGAATACTTAGAAGACGGACATGAAACCCATTGAATGCAAAATCTAAAGAAGATCGAAGAAGAATAAAGAATAATTACAAGAAGGCATGAAACCCAACGAATGCAAAGATTAAAGAAGATCAAGAAGAATAAAGAATAGTTAGAAGAAGGGCATGAAACCCAACGAATGCAAAGACTGAAGAAGATCAAAGAAGAGTAAAGAATTGTTAGAAGAAGGGCATGAAACCTAACGAATGCAAAGACTGAAGAAGATCAAAGAAGAATGAAAAATAGTTAAAAGAAGGGCATGACTCAGTGAATGCAAAGTCCGAAGAAATTGAAGAAGGTATGAACGATACTTAGCTGAAAGTATAAAGAATGAGAAGGTCTAAAGACAGTGAAGCAATGTATGATAGAAGTTTTTTTAGTAGGCATTCATTAGAAGGAAACCCTAAGAAATAGGTGCACTTAAGAGTGTTTTCAGCCCTTAGAATAGGCACAAGCTCTAAGAAGAGGCACATTGAGTGTCAAAAACCCTAAGAAGTAAGTGCACTCAAGAGTGTTTTAAGTCTTTAAAATAGGCACAACCCTAAGAAGAAGTGTACTGAAGAGTGTTGAAAACCCTAAGAAGTAGGTGCATTGAATCGTGTTAGAAACCCTAAGAATTAAGTGCACTAAAAAGTGTTAGAAACCTTAAGAAGTATGTGAATTGAACAGTCTTAGAAACCCTAAGAAATAGGTACATTGAAGAGTGTTAGAAACCTTAAGAAGTAGGTACACTGAAGAGTTTTTTATTGTAGCATTGTAAGGATACTTTCTAGCCCTTATATGCGCGCATTAGCCTTTGAACGGGCACATCTGCCCTTAGATGGGCACATTAGCCCTTGAATGGGTACATCTGCCCTTAGATGGGCACATTAGCCCTTGGACGGGCACATTAGCACTCGAATGGGTGCACCTTTTTATGGGAATAGAAGAAGAGAGAGAGATGATAGGGAGGTCTGATAGAATAAGAACAAAGGCGAAGATGCCGAAAGGAAAGAAAGAAAGATGAAGCAAGAGTACTTTGTCAACTTTTGTGTCTCACAAACCTCTCCAAAGTAGGGGGCAAGTTCTTGACACTGAATTTTTTAGAATCGATGAAGGAATGAAGATGGATGTCGAGCAAAGAAAATGACCAAAATACCCTTGGAGGCTAAGAAAGGAAAGGTGAGATGGAGTTGGTGAAAGGTATCAAAAACTGATATATGACTTCAAAAAATCATAGAAAATAATCCAAAAGGAATCTGATGGTGAGTCATATAACGTTGTAAAGCTACAGATGTCTAGTTTCGAAGAAATTTACAGATCACAAATCGAAGTTGAACTCAAAAATTTATGAGCAATTGAATAGATAATGGTCAGAAGGGATTGCATTGCAAAATTATAAAATAGGAAGGACCGATGCAAAACAGTCGATCGTCGGTCAAACAGCCTGCTAGCACTGTTCAACAGTCGACTGACATTGTTCATCCAGGTATTGGTCATGATACAGTTTATGCAAATCGCACATTGATTTTTTTATCACATTTTCACTCCAAGGAAAGCCTATATAAGCACACCTTGGGTACACTTATCCGGGCATCCATAAATCCTCTCTCTCTCCCTCTAGGACACACTTGTGAGAATTCTAAGGGGTCATTTCTAGTCTAATATTTTTTGGGCATTTTATATTGCTCTAAACCTGGAAAGAGTACGTCTTAAGGGCAGAAGTCTCTCCTCCCTCCAATTCTCTCTTTTACTTTTCTTGTTTAGAAAAAGCATGCTTAGGGTTTTATTTTATACTTGGGAGCATATTTAGGATTATTATGAATTGTTCTAACCCAATTTGTTTTGCAGGATGAATAAGCGTGTCGAGGTAAGTCCACAATCCTTCCTTTTTTAAAATCATGCTTAGGAATTTATTTTCTTTTCGAATGCTTGGAATCATGACTAGAAGAACATGTCTAGAATCATGCTTAAGCGCACATGATTAGAATCATGATAAGAAAACTTATTTGCTTTGATGAATGCTAGGAAATGGCATAGTTAAGGTAAGAATTATCGTTTTACCCTTGAATGCCATGATTGATGTTTTATGTTTGAATTAGGCTAGAATATGCCATGAATGCCATGAATTAGGTTCGAAATTCGATGATAATACGAATTGATATGAATTATTCTAGAATAGCAATAAGTAGAATGCCATGATAGGATCATCAAATCTAGGTGGAAGTGTCATGATACTAGATTATGACTCTGTTTGATTTATAACTTGTTTGTTTATGTATGAATGTTTGTATATTAAGAAGTGTAATTTTGTGGTACCATGAAGTGACGGTGGACTCACATTGATGGTGAGGGACTATTACTTACAATGAATATTCAAACATATGAATATATAGAATATTTCATTATTTTTTTTGAAGAAAAAATGTTGTAATCCTCTCCCCTTCCCCCATGTATGATAGAAATGTAATCAATTATCCTCTCTCTTTCTTTGTATGAATATACAATTGTTTTTGATCGAATAATCATCTCGAATGTCTAAAAAAGATAAAAACAGAAATGTGTGCATAAAACGAACAATCTAAGTGGACTAAGTGACAGCACAAGTTATTTCTATTTGGTATTTCCCAAGTGGAGCCCGGATTTACATCCGGACGGGTCGAAAGACGCGTATCTAACTTCCCGAACCCATCTCTGAAGGGATGAGGGTAGTTTAGATCCTGAAACAAAGCATCGGATTGCCCCTATTCATTCCCAATTGAATAATTGGGTGGCGACTCCTTTCTCCAGAGGTGCCCTTAAGTCTCGAAAGAGGCTTTGACACAGTGTCATGGTTGCAAACGCTTTTGCGGGATGAAAGTTCCGTTCACAGATACTAAATCCAAACTTATTCTATTCTTGTTACAATTCTCATAATACAAAATATCTATGTAAAATAAATGAGATTAGCAAAATATCCACATTTAATGTTTTTATTGCATGATGACAACTTAAATTACTCTTGTGCAATGCACATGTAATATGTGCCACGCATGGAGCCAACAATCTCCCCTTTGGCATCTTGCAATGAAAACATCTAAATGTTTAAAAAAAATGCATGAGTACATGTAATACAACTAAAATTGAAACACAAAAACAAAGACTATAATGACAACCTATGATAAACAAATAAACAACCAAATAACACTAGAAACATCCATACTTGTCCCCCTTGTTTTTTGAGCAAGTGCCAAAGTATAAAAGAAATCAAAATAACAAACAAAAACTCCCCCTATCTAAATGTTCACCTCTTCAATTTGTGCATAAATGTGAAAATAAAAATTTTTAAAACCAAGAAACTAACTAAATCAAGTATTCTCGCAACTAAACAAACTCTCCATCAAATTAATTTCATTGACCTGGTACTTTTGACATGTCAAAATACACTTGAAAGAATCAAATTGAGTCAGACATAAAGTACTGATCGTAAGTTGTACAAACTATAACTGAAAACAGTCAAAATTCACATAATAGAAATATCTGAACATCATATAATCTTCTTATAACCAAGCATGTATCAGAGCCATTGATAAATATCAAACATAAATAATTTTTCATTGCTTTATCACTTAATCTAATTGAGTGGTCAACGTGAGCATGCTTCTTACACACACAAAAGTTAATCCTAATGTGAATTTTCTCAATGAATACAGTAGCTTTTACACATGTATAGAGGTAGCCTTTTTCCATTTCAGTGGGTGACCTCAACATATTTCCAAGATACATTGAAGTTACTCTCAATGGATGTCTTTCACATATAATATACTGGTAGCCCTCTCTGTATTTGACATGAAATTACTTGCAAAATTACACCAATAAAACAGCTCAAGCATGCTTTAATTATAAATAGACTAATGATGCTATAGATATAAACAATATAACTAAAAACTATTATAATACAAGTTACTGACAAATGCCAAAGTCCTTTCTCAACATTTCAAATCCCAATACATCTTAGTGCTTATATAAACAACTAGATGATTCTCAGATGAAATATGTTCAATGCAGATAATTTTTTATTCAATAAGTTTCTAAACAACACTTTTTGTCATCACTTGTCTGACTGAAATTTTTCAAACACTTTTCATTTTCTGTCACATGTTTAGAACAAGCGCAATTATCATTAGAAGAAACATTAAGTGCAGCAACTTTGCAGTGAGTTTCATGTTTCTTAACCTAAACTTATTGTATCTTATGTGATTGTTTAAACTAACTTGCTTTTTTCTTTAAAAATTTTTGTAATTTATAGCACCTAGGTCTAATGTGACCTTTAACACTATAAAAATAGCAAGTGGGAACAAATTTTCGTACCTTTTCTGGATTTGAAATGAAAGAACTCACTGGGGAAGCAAAATCAGTCATATCTTTAAAGCTTGAGTTAGAAGTGTTATCGGAATCTGAAGCTTTAACAAACACTATTTTTGATGTTGAAGCACCATTCTTTTCATCATACCCCAGACCATGTTTGATGGAGTTATCACGACCTAAGCTCAAAATTTGATCAAGCTTTGCTGAGCCTAATTTGAGTTGATTAATGCACTTGTTTACCTCATCCAATTTTGTAGCAATTTTTTGGATACATTCTGTCTTATTTGTCATAGCAGCTTTCAGTTTTATGATTTTTTCATCTGTAGATGCTATTTCACTCTTGAGCACTTCTTGTTCATTCTGAAGAGTTTTGATCTGCATTTTTTGCATCCCACATCTCATAGATTGCATTATAAGCCTCCTAAAGTTCTCAATAGTATTTAGCATCTTTGTCAACATCTAATTCGTCATTGTTTGAACTATTCTGTTCTGTTAGGTTAGACACAACACCTTCAAGTATGTCAGACACAACTATTTGCTTTTTATCTGAAATAATTACATTGAATGCTAACAAATTATTGGAGTATTCTTCATCTATTTTTTAGTCATCATCACTCCATGTTGCACACAAACTCTTTTTCTTCTTGTAACTAGGACACACAGATTGAATGTGCCCAAATCCCTTGTTTTCAAAACATTGAATTTGACCGTTTCTCTCAATCTTCTCTTGATTTTTCCTTGCAGGCTCTTTAATAAATTTTCTAAAATCAAAGTTCTTTGAAATTTTCTTCTTCAGATTTTTCTTCATATATTTGACAAAACTCTTTGTCAAATGAGTAAGTTCATCATCTGAATCATCAAGATTTTTGTCATCTTTTTCTCCTTTTTCTAAAGAAACAAAAAAGGAAAAACTTTTTTCTCTCCTTCTTGACTTTAAACCTATCTCATATGCTTGAAGAGACCCAATCAACTCATCAACTCGCAACGATTTCACGTTATTGCTTTCTTCGATAGTGGTGACCTTCGGCTGAAATTTGTCGGTAAAGATCTAAGTATCTTGCAAACAATTTTAGCCTCAGTATATTCCTCACAAAACATATAAGCAGAATTAGTAATTTCACAAAGTCTAGTATGAAAATCACTAATGGTTTCTTCTTCATGCATAACTAAGTTCTCAAATTTAGAAGTCAAAGTAAGCAACTTAGATTTTTTAACCCTTTTAGTAACTTTATTCTTTACCTCAAGGATATCCCAAGCTTCTTTTGCAATGTTCTTTGAAATTAATCCGAAATGTTAAAGGCTGACAACATTAAAAATAGCATTGATGCCTTTGGAATTCCATCTAGCTAGTCGATATTCAGCTTCACTCCACTCATTCTATGATTTCTCAATCTGCTGCCTAGCCTCATTGGTTTTCGTAGAGGGTGTCCAGCCATGCACAATGCTTGTCCACACTCTCTCATCAATTGATTTGATAAAAGCTCTCATCTTGACTTTCCAATAAGCATAGTTTGCATTTGCAAATAACAGTGGTTGAGTGACCGATCCTCTTGTCCTTAATCCTTTCATACCTACAAAAAACAAACTAATCTACACTAGTATGTCAGTGTACCTGCTCTGATACGAATTGAAAGTTTTTGCAGTATATGGTAGTTACGAATAATATAACTGAAAACAATAACATAAATCGGAACAAGATTTTTACGTGGTTCGGTTATAACCAACCTACATCCACGGGCAATAAGAGTTGCAATCCACCATGTTGTATGTGTTTACACTCGACTTAAGACTCTTTATAGTGATAGACATCCGCTCACTCACTAACCTAATCTACGCAAACTTGGTCAACCTTAATCACAATCATAGTCCTTTACACACTTTTCTGATGCTGCTATTTTTCTGTCACGATTATCTTAACTAAATACAGTTAAGAATAACATAACATCTGTAACTGTTGTAGACACATGTGATTACTCAAATCTCTTAAGGTCACACGATCTATAACAATTAACTAAAGCCTAAAGCTTTACCCAAGACATAAAAAACAAATAAAAGACGCACTCAAACTTGTTCTTACTTGCTCTCACTACAAGAAAATGGGCCTTTTACCGCGGGCCAAAACCGCGGTAAAAGGCCTTATACGGCGGGCCTACCGCGGTTTCAGCCCGCCGTATAAAATGGCAACGTAAATAATAATTTCACTTTTTACTGCGGTTTCGGCCCGCGGTAAAAACTGTTTTACCGCGGGCCAAAGGCCCGCTGTTAAGATTCGTAGTGGGCTGGAACTTTATTTACGGCGGGCGAATTGGCCTGCGATAAAGATGTTATACTGCAGGCTTGTGGCCCCCAGTAAACGTTGTTGAATTTGTGACTTTTTTACCGCGGGCCCGAGGCCCGCCGTAAACGTTGTTGAATTTGTTTCGATTTTGGCCTCTATAAATAAACTGATCAGGTACTGTAAAACATGTTCCTGGGGACCATGTTTAAAAACTTAAATGGCCAGGTGTAAAGCATCTAGGCAGTTAAAACAGTAAAAGAAACATTTCTATTATAACAAGTAGATAATCAGCAAAGCAAATGTAATAAAATGTATATGCAAACTGCTCTAAACTGATACAGAGATGTCTTCAAACATAAATTTCAACAAAACATAAATTTGAAAGTTTCCTGCCAAAAATAAAAAAAGAGTTGCATAACATATAGTTATGTAGAGAACTCTAAATGAAATCATACTTAAAAACAAAAGAGAATTAATCTTCTAAGAGATGCAATGAATAACATAAAATTTCTTCAATTAATTGTTTTCCTCCAAGTCATTAAGTCAAAAAGTTTACAAGTGTGTCAATCATTTTTTTATTCTATTTAAAAATAAAATAAAATCTCAGCTTTTTCCCCTTTCTAACCTATGCATACCCTAATCTAATCATAATCTAATGTCCTTGCCTATGAATGCACTGACTTGTAGAGCTGTGTTGAACTTCCTCCCTGCAAGAAAATAACAGGTATTAAATCTTTGCCACATGTAAATCATTCTATAATGATGAAAAAAATTCACCATGCATGGCATTCTTTCTAAACAAAAAAAGAACTGGCACATTCTCAGTTGTATATAGGCTGATAAAGAAGCATTAAAAACCAACAACATGGTCTCCAGTTAGTAAGCATTTCAACATGTATTAGCAAGGAAACCTTTTGTGAAAGATAAAATCAAACTAAACAATGGATTAAAGCTTTCAAAGAAACATATTTATAGAATAATATTCACTGAAATGTAAGGGTCAAAATAAATTGGTAGAAGGCCAACAAAACCTACAACTAGAACATTTTTAGATCTGACAAGGAACTGAACTGATGGTCGAGTCTTAAAACATGGAAGAAAATACTTGAAACATCTGAACAATCAAGACAAAGTCAGATAGTGCTATAACACTACAAGAAAAAATGTCACATTTGGCGGTCTTTGACCGTCAAATATGTATATATTTGGCGGTCAAAAAAACGACACCAATGGCACCGCCAAATATAGTTTATTTGGTTATATTTGGCGGTCGGTCAAAACGCCAAATATAATAACACCGATATTTGTCACATAAAAGCGCCAAATATAACGGCAAAGATACAGTAGAAAAAATACATATTTGTCACTTTTTTGGTCAAATTTGTTAGGTTGTAACGGTCAAATTTTTTGAATTGCAACATATTTATCGCTTTTTGTTAACTTTTTTAATTTTATCATATTTGACACTTTTTATACGATAAATATGATTTTGTAACGGTTATTTTTTTGAATTTAATCATATTTGGCGCTTTTAAACTGATAAATATGGTTTTGTAACCGATAATTTTTTAAAATTGTATCATATTTGACGCTTTTAAGCGATAAATATAGTTCATTTTTTTTTGAATTTTTCATATTTGACGCTTTTTGAACTGATAAATATACTTATATTTTTTAATTTCATCATATTTGACGCTTTTAAATAATAAATTTCATCATATTTAGCGCTTTTAAATGATAAATATGCTTATATTTTTAAATTTCATCATATTTGGCACTTTTAAATGTCAACTTGATAAAATTTGTCATTTAGGAACGATAAGTATGAATTTTCAAACATTAAGTAAACATCAGTTATCTTTACGTAAACATAAAAAACAAACATAAAGAACCATGTCAAACATACAATTATCTTTACGTAAACATCAGAAACAAACATATCCAAATTACTAAATTCAAACATTATAAAACTGTGCAAGGAATCTTGCTTCTTATGAATTCTACAATTTCATTCTCTCTAGTTTAAAAAATTGTGGTCCCAGTCTCTACTATACATCCCAAAGATCCTAGTACAGCAGGCAAATGAGTCTTCTCTTCTAACATGTCTACAAGCCTCTAAAAATTTGACAAGAAAGATCAAGTTTGGCTCACCGGATATCACAGACATACATATTATAAGTGATATGATTGGTTAATCTACTGGTCCTACATAAAAAAATATAAAAACCTTGTATAATACAGAGAGAGACATGAGTCCGTCATCCTTTGTTATTACTGCTAGAGCATGTACTGCATACTTGGCCTGTCTTCGACTACCTTCTAAACAGAGCCTTTCCAATATAAGGTCTATGGAACTGCAAGCAAGCAATAAGAAGACAATAAGAATATACAACAAACTGCCTGCTGTTATCTATATTCATAAAAATTAACATGGCCTCCCAAAGTAAAAGCACCATAATTGCCAATGCCTATGATGATGAAATTTCAATTATTTTCATTAATTTAAAGCTGCTTGTGTTCAGGTTATTCAAGGTTTCCCATCAGATCCCATCATAGTCAGGGTAACCAAGTCAGTATTGAATAACAAAGATAGACGCTACAAAACCACTTCAATGGTTGCAGTATTATTCCTACTAGACTGTCAAAATAGAAGCATGCAATTTTACCAAAATTTTAAAACACTATTATTACACCTTGACTTCTATACAACAAAGATACTTACACCAACTAGGAAATGCAACCACATGGGTCCTTTTACCCACCTTCGAACAACTGGCATCATTGCAACAACAGAAAAGAAAATCTAACTCATTTCTAATATCTTCCACAAATAACCAATAGAAAGAAGACATTACAAGAGAGATTTATCTTCTGACAATAGGGGGAAAAAATACATAAATCAACGCACAGAAATGACAAGTATCATGTTATTGACAACAAAAAAACCCAACAGCCAAGAGATAGAATAAAGGAGAATATTTAAAAACCTAATCGTAGCTAACTACAAAAATAAATCCTCATTAAGACAGTACGTGATAATTCATTCTAGCTAGACTTAACAATCACTCATCCAGATAAATATTAATACACAAAATACAACACATTAATTGGCAATAAAAAAATGGTTTATGTGAAACAGAAGACATTACCATGGTTGAATCCATAGAACGCACTCGTTGTACCACCAACAACAGTCCCAATCTAACTCATTCAAAGCAACAAAAACAGAAGAATAAGACCCAACACAACTACAAAGAAGCAAAAAATAAAAATCTCATTTGGTGGCATTTAGTATCATGGAAATTAGGAGTAGATTTAGAATTGGACAATTTCTAGAAACACTAGAAATTTGCATCCAGAATTCTAGTAATTCAAATTCCTGAACTCCAATTTCACGCTAGCATTACAACACTGATCTCTTAGATTACTACAAGCAAACTGAGTCAAAGTCAAGAAAATCATCTTCTGAAACTTATAAAAAATAAATAAATAATAACTAATCAATAAACACAAAATACATTCAAATACATAAGCATACCAAGTTCATACAGAGAAAGACAATCTAAAATTCTCCATAACCCAATTCTACTAAATTTATTATTTAAAAAAAAAATCCAAACAATTTCAAGAAACAAAGACAAACCACATTGACGGATAACAAACATAAAAGAAAGAATTAGAAATTTTAGTATATAAAAACCAATATACAAGATCCCAATTCAATTAAACCCCAATATTAACATAATCATTTTTTTTTTCTAACCCAGAAATCCCTCAAAAACCCCTTGATTCCGAATCTGAGTTCTCCTATCTTGTTATAGAAACTACAATAAATTATTAAAAAAAACTCATAATTTAAATTATTATGAAAAAGAATTAGTAAATTACCATAGAAAAACTATCTCTTATAAAGGGAGGCACCGTCCAATCACTTGTCTCCTGCAATCGATCCAAACCAAAACCATTCAAAAACAGAAAACAAAGAAAGTGTTTTAGCTTTCAACTTTAGAAACCTATTTAAAAAAAAAAGGAAATCGACGAATGAAGCCATCATTACCATCTGTATGGAGAAGGGGCCTGCACAGTGATGGCATCGAAGTCTAGAGTGATCAGGTTTCGATTTCGAATCTGCAGCCATTGTTTTTGTTTTTGTTTTTCTGTTGCCAGTGTTGTCTGATCCAATATACTGTCAGTACTTCCTCGCAGCTGGATAGTGTAATCATGTTGCCAGTGTTGTCAGTACATGAGATTTCATACCTAATTCCATTAGAGGGAAACTCTTATACAAACATAAATGAGTAAGGAAATGATAAATAAAGCATTACTGTCACATAAATTTCCTAGAGAATCTATGCTAAAAAACAGTGATTATTCACAACAAACTTCAGTAACTTGTGCTTTTTTGACTCACAGATAGCCACATGATATATGCTTGAGAAAAAAATTATTTCACTGGTCCATGATCTACAGGAGAACATTAAAGTGAATCATCAACTCATTGAGACATAAAACAAGATAGGAGAACATTAAAGTGAATCATCAAGCTGAGCATTCACTGCAGCAAATTTTTCATAGTGGGAAACACCAAAATTTCTAGCATCATTCTTGGCAATAAAACATTGCATGTGGACGTGGAGTAAGAAGCATTTCTATCCATATTAAAATTAAAAAGACTAATTCTGAAGTGCATGATTTTAAGAACTCAGAAGCAAGAAGCATTTCTGTCCATATTAAAATTCATGCATGAATTTTTATATATGTGACAACTTAACATCCTCCAGTTCATAAACTCAAACAAAAAGACAAGAAATCAGATGAATTCAAAGAATAAGGCAAGATCTCTGACTAACAAACTAATCAGGTAAATAATTTGTTCTTCAATTTTGTAGGTAGTGAGGGACACTGAAAACAAGATCAAGATCAAGCTCTATGATGTACCAACAATATAATTTCATTGCTTTGAAACAAATGGTGTTAACAAAAAAAATTACTTTGAAAGTTCTCAAGGTGGTACCAGCACATCTGTTCATCTGCGTTCAATTTTGCCCTAACAAGTTCAATTTCATTGCCTGGAAAATAGTTGCAAAATTGTCAAATTATGTGCAAGTGTTATATGCAAAAAAATTCAACAATTGAGTTTCTTACCACGAAGCTTTTTTTCCAATTCCACTTCATAGCACTGTATCTGATGGATCTGCTTAATCACAGGAAACACAGCAGACAAGAGGCTGTGCAGATATTGTAACTTGTCTAGGACAGGTATTTCCCGTATCCTTATTGGCAACTCAGTCAAAAAATATATTAATAACACGACCATACCTCTTTTAAAATCAAAATCATATCAAATAAAACTGTTATTTCACTTCAATCCAGGAATAAATACCTTTATCATATTGTCCACGTAAGCATGCCTTGCAATTACAAATGCCACGACATGCAGGATAGATCTTCTCAATTTCTTCTGATGAGATATCTGAGTACCTGACAAATGAAGCATAAATACTCAATATTCTTGTGCATTCACAAAAAAAAGGTGTTTGCCTAAAACTCAACCTCACCATGTTGAGATACAGCTATCAAGATAGTCACGAGATCATTTGTTTTGACAACCAAGATAACATCACATCTCACATATTTGAAAGTTTAGAGCCCCTGATTAGTACTGGAAATCAAAAATAAAAAACAAGAGAAAGATCAACATAGACAAAAGCTAGACTGTGAGAGGCCAAGAACATTGTCCCTAACGCAGATGAGCGCTCAGAGTTTCCATGTAAATTTACTTGCTACATTAACTTGCCAAAGTTGGCACACAATGACTTGCGCCCAGACTCATCAAAAATCTTATCCAGTATGATATCTTGTAGAGCCACTAGAGTTGTCTACAGCATGTCCAGGCCTGCATGGTTTGCAAAAATGAAACCGGGCAGTGCCTGCACCATCAAGGAATATATTAACAAAATATGTTTTAATTTATCCCAGGTTGAGCAAATTTAATGGTATTCTGAATATTAGCAGACTCAATTCCAAGATACAATCAGTAAACATCCAATTTAATAGTCTAAATACACCTTTAATGAACAGCACAATATGGCATCCTGATAATCCCAGAGCTGTTTCAACACTGAGTCTCCGATGACAGAATCAGGTCTGAATAATTCTGCTCCTAAATGGTAACTGAAGAAGAAAATGCAAGCAAAAATTAGCAAATCAGGAAGAAAGAAAATAAATGAGCTGGTTCATTAAATTAACAGGGTCCGGATGGCCAAACTGAATATATATCACTTGAAAGCACATTGACATATTAAGATAGCTTGACCATTTACTAAATCAACATTATAATAGCTTCTTTTAGTATTTGTCTCTCCTCCTTTCTCCACCAGGAAAGCTTAACTCGAGGAGGTCTACCACATATGCAAAGTACATTCCCTATTTTCTTTAACACTTAACTAAGAAAAGTTCGAAGCAACTTGCCTATAACTCTGGCAGATCCAGTGAGCTAGTGTAAGTGCTTCTGGAGAGCCTAGTGAAAGTTTTGGTCCCACCGTTGGGCTCAATCTCGATGGAGATATAGCCATGGCCACCCTCTGAACAGATGAAATCACACTACGGACATATTGTCGTGCCATGGTTGTAACGTTATCCTGTAGATTGCTCTCAAAAGGGAACTGGAAGGCAATAGTTAATACTGATCGTGTATTCTGACATGATGATGAATCTCCAGCAGCATTGTTTGTCACTGGGCCCACTTCAAGACTGGATGTAAGATCAAGGGTCCGATGTGTGGTTAACGTATCCTAGGTATCAGGCTGTATAACAATGTCATCAGTACATTGAGAAGAAGAAAAAGAAGACGAAGAAAACATTAGCATATGAAAGTCCTGTTAACCCAACTGTTTTTTCTTCCAATGGGATAACACGAAAACCAGAGGGTAGCAAGGGACCATCATCTGGGAACATTTCATCAATTGGAGCAAAGACAAGTTCAGAACATGACCCTACAGCATTTTCATCAACTCCACTACATATCTGCCAAAGAAAACAAGCCATTAGAATGTAGAAGATTTGGCCCTTCTAACATTTGAGTTAAACAAGCAATTAAATTTAAGGGTTAAAAAAAAAACCAGCACTGCAGCTGAGCAAATGCAAGAAGTTAGATATAATACAAGCCAATAATCCCATAACTTCTATAAAAACAAGATATAAACAGAACCTGCAGTAGATGAATATCCCTCGAAACAAAAGCATCTTCTTGTCCAAGAGAATGCCTTTTAAGTCGAATCACTTCAAGCAACTGGAGTATACAGAGAATTAGTTCATTGTCAGATATCTCAGTGCCAGCTTTCCCACATTATATGAGTTCTGACTCCTCAACAGGAAGGAGAAGACTATAGAAGCACATACCTCTTCATGTTCAATCGTGTGACCAAGTGGCATAATGATTTGGCTCCCAGCAAACCTTGTAGGCCTCATCCTTGGATATGCAAAGGTACCAGCTTTCAATGATGCAGCAGAATAAGCATCAACATTGATATCAGCCCACTCTGAATGATGTTCCCGCAAGAAGCGAACAAGCACTGCAGGAGGAACATTCTGAAAGGAGAAAGTAAATATAAACAACATTATCAGCGAACAAGCACTGCATATAGTTTTAGCACATCAGAAAAAAAAATGTCATAATGAATTTGAAAATAGGAGATTTATAACTTACTTGAAGTAACATGGAAGCCTTTGCACAGAGGATAGCTCCAAGGAATGAAAGGAAGTAGTAGGATTAGATGTGGTGGTCAAACTCTTGGTTGAATTAACTACAATTATCACATCTTCAGCACCATCACAATTCATCAATGACTAGCCACATCATTAAATCCATTGATAGCATCATTGAAGCCTTGATGAACACTTAAATATGTATGTTTAATAAGAGCTTAGTTCATCATATTGCATTAATAGTGTCATTAAATTTCTCAACTTAAGCATATTTGTAGCATTTGCATCTTTGGAATTAATTCCTCTTAATTTTGGTTTTGTTACAGGTTTGGTAAAATGGGCATAACTCTCTATTTATAGATCAGAATGGTGCAATTATTAATGTTTTGGAAAACTGATTCAATTGTCTATAAGATTGCATTTCACAAGCATCATCAAATTCGGGCTCTTAGTGGACCAAAATTGGGCTTGAAATGAACCCATCTACAGTCTCGGCCCAGTCTGACCAGGCCTCAGTATTTGGACCGTATCTCTCAAAATACGTATCCAAATTGTGCAAATCAATATGTTCTAGAAAGCTGAGAGAAATATCTACAACTTTCATGAAGACATATGATTCAAATTCTCAATATTTCAATGTCAAAATCGGTGGTCAAAGTCGGTGCCTAATGATCTCAATTGTCAAAGATATTTACAACTAATATTTGACAATTGTGCCCTTGTAATTTGACAAATTTGCCCCTGGATGTATCTATAAATAGGGGTGTCTTGTGACCCATTAGGACATCTTGGCCTTGGCTGGATCATCTTGGCCTTGGCTAGAACATTTTGGCTTTGGCTAGGATCTTGTATTGTGTTTTGTGTGTTTATGTTATTAATGAATTTCCTTTTTCTTGCATTTTATTTTCTTTCTATTATAATGTTCTTCTAATTTCTCTTTTGCTAAGGTGAAAGGGTGAAACCCTTGATATGAGAATAAGGATTCTCTAACCCTTAATATATGCTGAATAATCTTAATCTTATAATGTTTATTCAATATGATTTATATTTAATTTCTTAATCAATCTTGACACCACTCGTAAAGTGGAGGTCTTGAATCCATGGTAGACAATCCTTCGGGCACATGAAATGCTTGGATCCTTTCTCGATGTGGTATGGTTCTTCCTTACCGACACAAGTCTAGTTAGGAACCTTGATTTGTTGTAGACATATGGTGATTGGCACATTGGATGCTTGAAGCCATTTACAAGAAGTGGTATAAATATTGGTAATGAAACAAATATAATTCATATAACTAAAATGGGTTAATTATCCTTATTTTAAATATCAAGGGCGGATCCCCTAACCTTAGCCTTCATTGTTATTGTGTTAATTCCTCTGGTATTTTAATTATTCTATTGTTTATGAACTTTTTATTTTATTTACTATGGTAGGTTCTACCACCTTATGAAATTGTTCTTTAATTTACTATGGTTGGTTATACGCACCTATTTTCCATGGATGGTTGTTACCTCCTCTTTTGACGTTTTGTTTTATATTATGAATGGTCGGGATAATCAAATCCCGCCTTACCATCTACATATTTATTGATATTATCTTGTCATATCTTTGAATCATCATATCGTATTTGCTTAGCTTATAATTTGTATCGCTAAAATCTCCTTCCTCGTGGATCGACCCCGGTCTCACCGGGTTTTATTACTTCGACACTCCTATACTTGGGAGACAATCCTATTTTTGGATGTGTCAAGTTTTTGGCGCCGTTGCCGGGGAAGGTAAAAATTGGCGTGCAAAATTGTAAGTGTTCTCTTTTCTCATCTTAGATCTTAATTTCTTTTCTTGTGTGTTCATCTTTTCTTTTTTTTTTTCTTCTCTCTTCTTTGCATGAAAATTTGGTCACGAACATCTAGTGGTAGACTTGTTAGAAAAACATCATCTTCCTTAGAAAACATGGCCGACAATCATGAGGAAAGATTCACGGATGAAGGGGACAACCGTTCGCAACAAAATGATCAAAACCAACGAAGAACCCTCGGAAACTACATTAATCCGGTAAGGACTAGTGCACTATCTTGTGTAGTTTCTCCTCCAGATTCAATCCATTTCAATTTCAAGCCAAGTTTTGTTTGACTTCTACCCACCTTTCATGGCCTTGATGTGGAGAACCCATATTCGCACTTAAAACTCTTTAAAGAGGTATGTAACTCCTACACTGACCCAAATTGTAGCATAAACACCATTAGATTAAAGCTTTTTCCTTTTTCTCTAAAAGATAAAGCTAGAACATGGCTACAAAATTTGAGGTCGAATTCCATCAGTTCATGGGATGAGATGAAACAACAATTTTTGAAAAAAATTTTTCCTACCCATAGAACAAATTCTCTTAAAATACAAATTTCTGATTTCTCTCAAAAACAAGGGGAAACCCTTTACCAATGTTGGGATAGGTATAAGGAACTACTTAATACCTGTCATCACCATGGTTTTGAAACTTGGAGAATAGTTGCACACTTCTATGAAGGGTTAACACCTCAAGATAGGCAACTAGTAGAATTAATGTGTAATGGAGAATTCAAAGAAAAAGACCCTGAGGAAGCACTTGACTTCCTAGATTCCTTGGCAAAAAAGGCACAAAATTGGGACACTGCTGGCACCTATGAGGTACCAAGCAAGGCCCCAACCTCGACATCAAATAGAGGCATTTACAACCTTAGGGAAGACCATGACCTTCAAGCCAAATTTGCATCCCTAGCTAGAAAAGTCAAGGCTTTAGAGATGAAAAAGAGTGGTCAATTGAAATCTATTCAAGAAAATGTCTGTAACATTTGTGATGACAATGACCATTCTACTGATGATTGCCCAACTTTGTCTGCCTTTAGGGAATGTCTCCATGAGCAAGCCAATGCCTTGAACACTTTCAAAAGGCCAAATCACAATCCATATTCACAAACCTACAATCCTGGTTGGAGAAATCATCCAAATCTTAGTTGGAAAAATGACAATCATGCACAATCTTCACAAG